>PITA01008237.1:5765-86195 GCA_004023965.1 Spilogale gracilis | reverse complement strand
GTTCTTGCTGTGTCTCCAGCCAGCCCCTCTTGCCATGCCTAGAGTGGCTTTCTAAGGTATAATGGCCACAGATAAAACCCTTTGAATTTCCCAGGCTGCCTGCAGAGAAGCTTCTTAGTATTAAGTCCAAAGCCCTTAGGAGTGAGCCCGCTGACCTCAGCTGCATTTTCATTTCCTTGCTACTCTGAATGTGTTTCACACATTGATTTTCTCTCTGCCCAGAATGCTTTTCCCTCCCAGCCCCCAATTCAAATGTGTCCTTCAGGATCTTCTCACTGAGAGCCTCTCCTCATTTACCAGGCTGGCTAGGGGGCCTTCTCTCTCCTTGTGTTCCTCTTTGTGTCCCCTTCCTTCCATTTTTAGTCAGGGAGCTCTTGGAAGAGGCCAGGATGGGAACAGAGTAATTCCTTGGGAAATGTCTAAATGGCTACTCAGCAAGTCTAACAGCTGAAGATGCTAGGAGTCCGGTATTTTCCAGCCCGCGCCCCGGAGGCCCAGCCCTCTTGTCCCGACTCCCACTGGCCGCCAGGAGTCGCCAGCTGCTCAGTCTCCACTGAGCCATTCTCCAGTCTCCGGGGATTCGTGGCTGGAAAGACCAGTGCTTCCGGTAGCCGCCACTACCCAGTGCTTAGGTGTCAGGCACAGCGCTCTGCACTTTTCAGGCAATATTTTGTTTCTCTCAACCTCCTTGGGAGGTAGTTTCTCGCTTTCATAGGTGATAAAATTGACACTCCGATTAAGTACTGTGAGATCACACAGCTGGCACAGCTGGATTGTGACTGTGTTCTACCATTTTTTTTCCTCTTTATTCTCAAAAATACCATTTTGAGAATCCGGGCTCCCAGTTCCGCAGGGCGTCCTCCCCCACCCTCGTGCCTGAGCGGTACATGCACTGCCGCCACCATCGCTGGGGGATTCTAGCTTGTGTCTAACCTCAAGTCCTCCCTGAGTCCTCTCCTTTTTCCGATCTGGGCTCTGGCCGCCTAGGCCTGATTATGGAAGGTCGGTGTCCCTTGAAGTGTGGAACATGCAGGGCCACAAGAGTGAGGTGAACTTGAATCCTGGGAGCCTGTTACCAGCTACGCCACTTGGGGCAGGTATCTCACAGGACGGAAGTGAGGGCTGCTAGGATAATCTAGAAAAAGATGTTCAGAAATGACAGACTCAACTCTGGGGGCAGCAACTCCTCTGCTCCCTGTAAGCCTTCCCCCCTTCATGGGGCCAATCTGACAGCACACCCTTGGGGTACAGTTGCTTCACTTCAGGGAGCACATGCACACCTCAACTTACTTGGAAGGAATGCTTCCTGGAGGAGCAAGTCTGGAAGGGCCAGTGACAGGCTGAGGCATTCTGGGGAAGGGGTGGGTTATGGGGAAGAGCTCAGGGGAGAGCCAGCTGGGAAGGCTCCTCCTCCATCTAGCCTTTGAAGTTTGTAGTAGAGAGGGTGAGGGGAGAGCTCTGGGGCTAAAAACCTCTCGAGGCCTTCAGTACCTTCTACCTTTCAGGTCTGCATACTTTCCACGTTTTCAGTCCTCAGGTAGTCCGTCTGCCTGCCTGAGTTGGGGCTCTAATGTCAAAACCAAAATGGCCTTTCCTTGCTGTGCACATGGGCTGAGGCCCAGAGAGGGGCCAGGGTCTTGTGTGGGGTCACACAGCACAGCTGGGATATGAATCCAGGATTCCCTCTTTTCTGAAAACTACTCTGTTTCTGCAGAGAGGGGCTGGCCTGGTCTGGACACCTAGTTCTAGGGTTTGTTCCCAGTGGTCTTCCACTGAGACCTTGGGCAAATCAGTGTCTTCCACGGTTGGGGGAGGAGGATTTTTCTCACCTGTGACACTTCCAGCCCCACAGCTCTGGCCCTCACCAAAGGTGACACAGCTCTCCGTGGCGCTGTCCTGCAGGCATGAGTACTGCCTCCTCTATGCCCTGCCCAATCAGGCCCTAGAGAGCCTGAAACTTGACAGGGAGAAACGACCAGAAGCCCTTGTTCTGTGCTCCTGCTGCCCCTTCATTGTGTCCCCGGAAGATACACCTGAGCTGGAGGCTGCTGTTCCTGAGTCTCCCCGACTAGATGTGAGCCCCTTGGTGACAGGGCTGAGATCTAAGTCATTTACATCTCCAGTGCCCAGAACCGGACCTGGGGCAGTTTGAATTCAATATTTAATAGCAATTGAATAGAGGTGGTCGTGGTCCTTCCCAAGTTCTCTGGAAGAAACCTGGTGGCAGCAGGTGTAGACCCACCTGTGGAGAGTCAGCATACCATGTCTGGGGACAGGCTATTTATTTTCATCTTTTCTGCGCACTATTTCAGTTGATCTTCCTGGACTTTAGCCCTATTTGTATTGCCTTCTCATTCCCACCTTACAGATGAGGAAAGCAAAGCCCAGAAAGGCAAAGGGGTGAGCCAGGCATAGCTGATCAAGGTGGCCAGGGGCTTGAATACAGGATTTCCAACCAGGCATCTCCCCTACCCCTCTCGGGAGCAAGGGGGTGATGAGAACAAGAAGGCCGTTTAGGTATTTAGCACACAGTGCGGGAAGGCCGTGAACCGTTGTCGTGGGTTCATCTCTGTTGTTTCAGGAGGACCCTCCAGGAAAATACTCCCAGACCAGAGCTCTCAGAAACAGACATGGCAGAAGAACTTCATTTGTTTTGGCCAGTGGGACCAGGGGAAAATGGTCCAGGAACAAGACGCTCTTTGGCATTCATAGGGTTCTTGGCAGACCAACAGTGACAGAACAGAGAGTCTAGGAGGAAACTTAACACTGCTTGCGTCAAATTGTAGGATTTCAGGACAAATCATAATTCTCTTCGAAACTAAAATTTCTGTAACTTGGTTGTGTTTTTGTCATGAAACACCTCTTTGTGATGAACAAAATAAATGCACAGATGCAGAGCGCTAGATTTTGCTGTGAAGCCACTCAGGTTAGGCGGTAATTGGTCCCATAACCGAAAGCTGTGGCTGGCCTAGGGCAGGGAGTGAACAGAACAGCCTGGGATGTGATCACAATCCAGAGGAGGGTTCGCTTTCTCCCGGGGGCAGAGGAGGTGGCGGAGGCGAGGGTCCAATGGCTTGATTTTTTTAGTTTCTGGCCATCCTGAGAAGTCTGTTAGTCTGTTCTCAAATATTGTGACCTCTGGTGCTTTCACTGTGTCTAGGAACTGAGCTTACCAGTTTAATCTAAGAGTTGCATATGTCCTTGGAAATCATCTCATTCCACTCCTTTCAAAGCTCGGGATGCAGTAGCCCAGAGGGCAAGTCACCATCAAGTGGTGGCAGGGCTAAAGCCAGATGACAGCCTCCTACTTGTGTCTGGCTTGTGAGTGGGGTAGGGGTCAAAGGTCAGAGAGGAGAGAGATCCAGGTGATGTGCTATGAATCTGTGGCTTCATTGTTTTACAGTTAGTTCCTTTGAAGGAGGAGGCCAAAATTTAGCTGTGACAGCTGGGGTGGGGCAATTAGTTTAACTCTGTCCCCTGGTCACAGACTAAGCCTCTGATGTCCACAGCAGTCTTACACGAGGTACTCATCATACAGCCTCCCGTATTTCTGTGGTGCATTCCTTCCCTTGACAGCCTTGTGTGACCATGAGACTGGAAGACAGCAAGGCCCCAGTGGTGAAGGGAAGGTCATGGAAGGTGCTGGAGTGGGAGAGGGAGGAATGCTGGTGGTGACCACCTGGTGCTGCAGCCTCCATGCATCCTTCTTGGATCCCCAGTGTTATCCTCAGGTTTCCGCGAGGACGTGGACGCTCGTTGCCCACAGCTGTCAAGCGGGAGCCGGGAATTAACTCTGACCTTCTGACACCAAAGTCCCTGCTGCCGTCTCGTGCTGCTGGAGGGAGTGTCAATAGATACAATCGTTTCGGAGAGCATTTTGGCTAAATCTAACAAAAGTAAATGCTTATATAGCTTTCTGACTCTCAAATTACATATTTAGGAATTTATCCAATATTTTTACTGGAACAAATTTATAAAGAACAATGTTCAGCTGTCTAAAGGCAAATGGATAGAGACAACATAAACGTCCATCACTGTGGTAGGCTTAAATTATGATATATCCAAACCACGGAATGTAAGTCAGCCTTCAGAAAGCGTGAGGGAACCCTAATTATATAATCCCATGTACATAAAAAGGCCATGTGTACATGTGTAATTTTTATGCACAGAAAATGTCTGGAAGAATACATATTGCATGTACCCAGCTTTGGGAAGAAGAGAGCTCTGGGGTCCCTCCCCAAACAGACCGAGCCCTGGTCCTCAAAGTGGCTGGTGGGCAGCCAGAGGGACTCAGTCTCTGGGAATTTACTTCCCCTTCTCTGTGCCTATTTTATGGTTTGAAAAAGGAAGGCCTAGGAATGTCTTTATAAAAAGCATTGTCTATTTAGAAAGGCCTATTTGCCCAAATCTTTTTATACAGAAACTTAGAAAACTTAATTCCATTTTTTTATTATTCAACATTTTATACATAATAAATACAAACTTTTTACAGCCACTGTAAAGAAAGCACATCTGCACAGAGGCGCTCCCTCCGAGCCTGGTCCTGTGCGCTGTGATGCTGGGTTATATGTCCTGGAGGGAAGGGTTCTGTTTAAAAAGGAGGCATATTTTTACAACTTTTGTGTGTGGTTTTTTTTTTTTTAAATAAAATTAGCAGCTCTTCCAAAAAATATTTTAAAATATAACAAAAGATTTCAAATAACTCTCTGAGAATGTGGGAAATCCAGATTCAAGGACGATTTGGCTAGCTAAAGAGAGAAGACAAGACTGGGTAGCAAGAACTGCCTGATTTAAGCACTTGGAAGATTGTTTAAAGTGCTTTGAAGATTTTTAACATGTCAGAGAACTTTAAAATCTTAAAAAAGCCACCCTTTTATTTCTTTTTTAAACTTAAGAATAAGTTTGAAAAACACAAAAAGACCTCAAATAGATCAACAGGTTAAGAAATGCAAAAACAAAATAAAAATCCCAAATCACAGAGAAGACTCGTCACGGGGTACTGTCACTGAAGTGATCAAATGACTAACTGAAGATTTCTTCAGCTATAACCTGACTTTTGGTCAAAAATCCCATGGGGACATTTGGCGAGCATTTCAAGTTTTTAAAGATTCTTAGGAGGGATGGAGTTTTCAAAGCATAATACAACTTTTAGACTGAATTCTGCAAATTTGATTTCTTAAGGAAAAAAAAAGCAACTGGCAAAATCCCCTTGTCCCTGGGTTCGGCACTCCCTATCTCCCATAGAAGGCGGAGCGCGGACAGAGACCTACTCTGGGCCCCCTGCCACTGCAAGCTCGCTAGCCTGTGGAGAACGCTACTCTTGGCTCTCCTCGGACCAGGGAGAACTTGTCTGTCCCTTGTCAGTCTGCACTTGTGCGCGGTGTGCAATCTTTTAGTCCTTTTTCATGGGAAGCTGGTTTCCTCCATGAGCCACAGGTTCTTCCTCCCAGGGAGATGTCAGGTCAGAAGGACCCGGCACGCTATACTTTCTGTGGGGTATGGCCGCTGGTCTGGAGCAGCTGCAGGCTGGCCGGCTGGGCTTGTGCACCAGCCTGGGAATAAAACAGCGCGAGGGGCCCTCCCAAGTAGAGAAGCTCAACAAGGCAAGTATGTGTCCCCAATTTATCTAGACATTCAGATTCTAAAGATACTGGTCAGAAGAGTATATGCTGCAAAAATTAAGATGAAAAAGACCCAAATACAACAAGAACATCAAATCGGCTCGTTTCAGATCTGGAAGCTCCATTTCTGCTTCAGTTGCAGCCTCCTTTCTATTAGTCTATGTGATGGACAAGATTTGGCTATGAGTGCGGCCCCTCCATATTAGCTCCACTAACACTAAATGAATGGCGTAAATACTAATACAAAGGACACTGTTACTGTTTTAAATCTGTTAGTTGTGGAAGAGATGATCATTAATGCAGTTGGCGATAAACTCAGGGCAGTCCACTTTTTTCCAATAAGGTTTCACTTTCTCAGTTTGGGGACTAACTGTGGGGAGGAGCCAGCCTCTCCTGAAATCCCTCCTTCTAGTTCCTTATGTAGCCAACATGATCTGATTAAACTCAATCAGACGAGCAAAAGCCACTTGAAGAAAGATGAGGATCTTTGCCACATCCTTGTGGCCACAGTAATATACTGTACGAGTGCACATGATCAGTTTCTCTGTGACTGTGCCCTGAATGAGGCCTGGTCTTGAGTCTCATATAAAAATGGACCACGGATGAGCATGAGGGCTGTCCCCTTCTGCTTCTAGGGCCCACTAGGATTTGTGCTATGGTAGGAGAGATGACATAGAAAATGACAACAAAAAAAGGCACAAAATGTTCAAAACGTGGGAGGAGTGCACCAGGCCACCCAGTCCCATACTCCTCCTTGTTTTCGCTCTGTTCAAGAGTCATCATCATGCAAAGGTGCCTAAAGAACAAGAACGGCCAAACGCCAAGCTCGGCCTTGATTGTAGCAGTAATGGGCGGTACATCCATCATCACACCAGTGTGATTTCTACATCCTCAATCTTCTCTGCTTGCCTTCGGTGGTTCTGTGTAGGTGGAGGGGGAGCCGCCCGGACCTGAGCAGGAAACAAGTACATGGATCATCCATATCAGCTCCCTGATTCAGTGCCTGAAGCATCATTCATCCACAGTCTTGGTCACCCAGGGCTCTCAAGTGCTCTGAACGTGGAAGTATGTGCTTCCAAAGTAATTCTCACTATTTCCCACACCAACATACTGTTCTGATGAAATGTGGAACCCACAAATCAGGTTCTGGCCTTAGCTCAAAGCTTCATGGGCCTAAGAGTCACCATAGCCCTAAAAGCCTCATCCAAAGAAAAGGCCTAGAGGAGGAACCCAGAGAGAGCAATGTTTGGAGAACTGAATATCTTTTAGCCTGTCTTGGAAGGAGAACTGCAAGAGATAAGACGAGAGAGGTGGCCTGGGTGAGGTCATGAGGCCTCATAAAGCCATGTTAAGAAATCTGAGCTTCACTCTGTGGGCAAAGAGTCGTCTTTGGTGGATTTTAAACAGCAGTAGCAGCGGTGTGAAAGGGTGACTCGAATAACAGTTTGGGGAAAAGGAGGGGTGGGCAAGAGTATAGGTAAGAAGACAATTTAGGAGGCTCTTGTAATCAAGTGAGAATTGATGTTAGCCTGAACGAGGCATTGGTGGGGGTACAGGTGGGGGGGGGGAGGAGAGAAAAAGGGATTTGACAGCTGTCTCCAAGGTAAATGTGGCAGGATTTGGTCATGACTGTTTGTGGGAGGCAGGGCCAGGGAGCTATCAAGAGTGATGCCAGAGCAGTGGTAGAATGGAGGTCCCACTCACCAAGACAAGCAATACGGGAGGAGCGTGTCTAGGAGGGAGGACAATAACTCATTGTTGCTGAGTCTGGGGCTCTGGTATGTATACACTGAGATGTCCACAAGGCTGAAGCTCAGGGAGGAGACTGGATTGGCAGTTTTAAGTCTGGAAGTTGTCAGCAACTAAATGGTTATCAAAGCTGTGGGAGTAGATGGGGGAGACTACTACACAGGGAGAGTGACTTTGGTGACTTCAGGAGAAGCAGCCCATGGAAGAATCCTGAGAAGCATCAGCAAAGATGAGTTGAAGCAGAGAAACCTGTACAGATCAATGAAAAAGAAAGGGCCAGAGAGTAGAAAGCAAACCAGGAAAGGGCTGTGGAACAAGCTGGCCCACTTCTCCCCATTCCTACTCACACCCAGTAGTGTATGCTGCCATCCCCTCTTGTTTGGACCACTGTTCCAGCCTCCTAATGGCTCCACACATCCATGCTGCCACCTTCCATTCACGCTCACTTAGCTGCCATAGCAATGTTTCAAAAATGCAAAACCAGTCACATCACTGTCCTGCTTACAACTTTGCAATGGCTTCCTATTACACTTAGGATAAAGAACCAAAGTCTTTAACAAGGCACTCAATACATGTCTGAATAAACGAAGGCAAAGGAAGTGAGTTAGTTCAAGGAATGGTGTCAAATGCTGATAATCAGTTCAAGGAAAATAAATGCACTGGGTGAGTGTGGGAAAGTTATGACCTTGGAGCAGTTTCACAGTGAGGTCGGGGGAAGGAGTCAATGGCATGGAGTGAAGGGTGAGTAGAGGTGATTATTTGTAAGAGTAGATTCTCCTTGAGAATAGAAGCTCTTAAACCTCAAAAAGGCAGGAAGTATATCTCATTTCATCTCTGTTCCTCAAAAGAGGCCAAATATAAGCCTGGAAAATAGGTTCTCAATAAATGCTCGCTGAAAAAAAAAAGTGCTCCTGTTTCACAATTAGACCACTTTAATGCTCACAGAGCTTGCTAGAGTTTAAACACACTTTCATAGCTATCTCACCAGTGCTAAGTGTGAAAATTGCCAGTGTAGAGTAGATCTTGCAAGATGTGTTGATTTTTGTAAGCTTCATTTTTTTTTAAAAAGATTTATTTATTTGAAAGAGAAAGAGAACACTCGTGTTCACAAGTGGCAGGAGGAACAGAAGAGAATCCTCAAGCAGACTCCCCACTGAACAGGGAGTCCAAGGACATGGGGCTCAATCCCATGTCCCATGAGATCATGACCCAAGCCAAAGTGAAGAGGGGAAGCTTAACTGACTGAGCCACCCAGGCACCCCTCCTATAGCTTTCACTTCTTCCTCCACTCTCTCTGCCTGCCTCTCTGCCTACTTGTGATCTCTCTGTCAAATAAATAAAATCTTAAAAAAAAAAGATTTTACTTATTTATTTGACAGAGAAACAGAGAGAGAGCACAAGTAAGCAGAGCGGCAGGCAGAGGAAGAGGGAAAAGCAGGCTCTCCACTGAGCAAGGAACCTGATGCAGGGCTAGATCCCAGGATCCTGGGATCATGACCCGAAGGCAACTGCTTAAGCGACTGCGCCACCCAGGAGCCCCTTATAGCCTTCATTTTTAAGAGCTCTTTTTATCGTCCCCAACCCACCTGACCATGGCATGTGGGAATCAGGATAGCACACAGGTCACAGGAAGACATTAATTTTTAACTTTCAGTTTGGAAGAACTGTGCATTCTGTAACCCTGCCAGATAAGAGACTTACAGGTCGCAGTTTGCCATGTGGGGTCTCAGGAGTATGCCTTGGTGCCGGTGAGAATCCTGGTGATTCGGCAAGGAAGCTGTTTTCTAAGAGAGGGAACCAAGCAGCTCATTTTATTTGTGTTGTTAAGCAATAAAAACGCTAATGCAGATCTGTCTGCTCTTCAGGTGAGCATGTGGATTTCTGAATGAAAATAAATTTAGATCCGTGCCAGGAGAACCCTTACCATTTGCTGAGGGAGAGTGTGGGAAGTACTGGGAACTCCTCTTATCTGGGCTGGGGTAAGGGCTGCTGGGAGGCTGGTCGTACAGCGGCAGTGGAGGCAGGGAGCCCGGCGGCTTGGGGGAAGGAGAGATCTGCCACAAAGCAAAGAGAGGCTACAAAGTGCTTGCACCTCAGGAAGGAGAGGCCAGCTGGCTTCTCTAATTCAGACATACTACTTTTCTCTGCAGCTCAGACAGGACTATTCAGTTTTTGTCAGCCTCATGAGAAGCACGTGGACTTAGACTAACAACCCAAACCTTATTTTGTGATGCATTTAACTGTTTCTTCAGAGATCTCATTACACTACTGATTATAGTTTATCATAAACAGTCATCAAGTCAAACCATTCTCTAGAGTTCTACTGAAAACATACTAAATCCATCAAATCAGTAAATCAAGTGAAGGACAACAAAAAAGGGACAAGTTCTATTTTTTTTTATTAAAATAACTGGCTGTTTCTAACTTGCCCAGGTTTTGTAAGTGTCAGACTAAGTGGTCACGATGTCTCACAAACAAGGTGGGGAGACGTGTTCCTTCTGGTCTTGGATCTGCCAGGTCACCAATTTAGGGGTTTCGTGTCAAGTCAAGTTTTGCTATGATGAGCTGAGCCCAGAGCCACAGCAGTGTAAGGAGGGCTCTGGTAGGCTCATTAGTTCTCTGAAAAGGCCTGGCAGGCAGGCTCTGACAGTGATGGAGAGAAAGAACAGTATTTTCACTCCCTAAACTAACCATGGAGATGGTATAGCTCCTCTCTGGTTTCTTTCTTTCTCTCTACGAAACCATTCTTTTGTAGGTCATAATACAATTTACCCTTTCGGTTAACTGATTCAGAGCACAGAAAGTGGGCAAACAGAGGTGAAATACGGCATTACCCAGGAGCCGGGTCGGTGAGTCTCTGCTTTTCCAAACTCAGTTTTGCAGAAACCTGGCAACAGAGGACTGGAGTGGGAAGGTGGGGCTGATGGGTCAACCACTCCTTGGGGGCAACTTTCTTTAAACACCCTTTAATTTAGCTTTCTCCCCTCTCACGTACCTGAATCTCTCTCATCCGCGGAGTGTCACCGTTTTCTGAGGCTGAAAGTTCTTCCACTAGCACCGATGGGAAAACTCCAATCCGCCCACTGAATTCCCCTTCCCAGAAGCCATCGTCATCCTGGTTTTCTTTGTTCAAGATTCGGATGATTGCTCCCTCAGGAAAGGACAATTCATCATCTGTCTGGCCCTCATAGTCATAAAGTGCTTTCACGAAACAGACTAGGTAGCAAAAGGGAGAAAAACGCATGAGGACATGGATGGCCAGGTTTCTTTCGCAACCACCCTTATGCTCACGTGACAACTAAAAGCCCATCATACTGGGTGAGAGTACAGCAGTAATGTTTTACTCACTGAAGATCTACTTCAGGGTTCTACTGTCCAGGATAAGTGTGACCAAATCACAGAAAACAGAACAGGGATAAAGTTTTGTTTTTAACCCACTGAAAGCTGACTCCAGGACAATACCGCTTAGGCCAAATGTGACAAATTAAGAGAGCCTTGGTTCAGTCTTTACCACTGGCATCTCCGTTGAGGCTGCCTGAAACGAGCTCGGCCTCCATGGAATTGCTGGATGTGTGTGACCGACTGTCCAAAGCAGCCAAGGACTGCAGCATGCTCAGTAGACTGTTCGAGGTGGGAAACTGTAGGTACTTTTCTGGCACATAACCCACTTGGCCAACTTTATTTCGAGCCTGAGTAAAAGACATGTGACAAAATAGGTTTGCATACACAATCTGGACAGGGCAAAACAGGAACCAAAACAAACTCCTAAAAATGTCACGAGAAGGGGCGATATGAGCAAAGGAATATACCTTTACCCAGTCTTCCATATCTCCATCTTCAATCACTTCTAACACCTCATGTTCCTCAATGGTCAACTCATCTGGTTGAGAAGCCTGCAATGTAGGATGGTCATGGACAAAATTAAAAAGGTTAGATAAAGAGCCGATGTGTGCTGATCATAACAAAAGCAGGGGATCAAAACACTGAAATGATTTTGAAGAACATACTGAACATAAAAATTTAAGGGTTAAAACTATTGTAATGAGGTGAAGTTTTGCTTTAAAAAACTAAACAAAAACAAAACTGGAGAAACGGAATCCTCAAGAGGCCACAAGTTGCCGTGAACACAGCACTGGAAGCGGGGGACCGGGGCTCCGGCTCCAGCTCATGTTATCTAGTGGTTAGGTTATTTAACTTCTTGATGCCTCCATTTCTTCAAAATGACAATCCTGCCATTCTGGGGAGGATGGGGTGGGGGTGGTCAGTGTGGGATGAATCAGCCGAGAACCATGAGGATTGGGGAAGCACAGGCAGAGGAGCAAGCACGGAACCGGACCTGTGCAGAGGGCTATGTGGAGGTGCAGACCGTGAAAACGCAAACGGCTATGTACATGGACTGGATGACGGCTTAAGCAGTGCCTGGAACCGACCTGGAATCACTGTATGATAAACAATGAGAAGAAAGCTGGGAAGGAAATGACTGAGCTCGGTCACAATTTGGATTTATTATGCTCTAACTTAACTGTGGAGACTGGGTGATCCACTTAGGTACTTCTGTATAAGCTGCTATTTGGGATGGTGTTATTATCTCTGACCGCAAGAACCTACTAGCCCTGGCCACCCAGATACTGCTCCTGAGACTGCAGAATCTGAGAGCAGACTCTCAGGGGCTCTGCAGAGGGGCTGGAGAGAAACTGTGTGCCCCTGTTTCTGAAAGAGACTTGCTGTCACATGCATCAGGGAGAGGCCTGCTGGCATCTTCTGGCTCTCTGGTGAACAGTTTTAAAAGCATTCCCCAAGTCCCTTTGTATAGTTACAGCTATGTAACCGAAGTATAAGACCATATAGTTTTTCAAATATCACAATTCCACATGTAAAATAGCTCCAAGTTACACAGGCAAAAATAAGGTCACTTAGTATTAAGATTCATTTCCCATTTCACGTGCATTCTAACATTCCACCAAACCCAGATTCTGGATGTTGCCACAGCTGCTTGAGGTGTTCAAATAGTGTTGAAAATTGCTGACCAGTCACAGAAATCCTCCAGGACCAGAATTTTAAGTAAATTATCTAATTTCAAAATTGAGGGGAAAAAAATCTCATTGATTCATGACAGCTTTTCCAATGGAATTTCTTTGCTAATCTGAAACTGCACTATGCTTTGACTACACCAGCAAAAGGCAACAGTATAACAAAGACATTTTCCCTAATTCCATGGCAAGACTTAAAAAAGTTATCAATACAACCATATTTCAGTGTGTGTGAGAACAAAGCAGGAAGGATAAGAATACCTTTACACATATTGTTGCCCCTATAAAAAAGTCATGGAGGTCCACACAAGTTGTTTAGTGCTGTTCTTTAATATCATCAGATGCTAGGTTGATCATACCATCCCCGAATAGAGATTAAATCTTCCACTTGACAAGGTCAAGTCCTCTGCATGGATCTTAAGACTCTACAGAATTTGGTCACTGTGGTCTCGCAATGCTTTGGCCCCACACACTATTCTCTATTCTCTGGAACACACTATGTTATTCCTTGCCTCTATGCTTTTACCAGGCTGTTTCTTCTTTCCAGCAGGCCCTGCTCCCTCTTTCCCATCTGGTGAACAGATTTAGGTGACTGTGGGTTCAAGTCCAGCTTCAATCTGTTTCTAAGGGCAAGTGACCATAAGACCTCTCTGAGCCTCAGTTTTCTTTTTTATTACTATTAGAATGTAAGCTCCATGAAGGCAGAGATCTTTGTATTCATCAATGCCATATCCCCGAGTGTAGAAAAGATCACAGGATGTTACAAGGAAGGTGCTCAAATAGTATGTGCTGAATTAATGGGTTGGCTGATAGTATCTTCCATATTGGGTCATTGAAGAGATTAGAATAACTTAAGTATAGTACCAGGCACACAATACTTCACAGATGGTAGCTATTACTATTACTCATGATTTGAAACCCAGCCATTATGTTTTTCCAGACCACCCATAATGAGCTGGTGGCTTCTTCCTCCTCTTGTTGTGTACCTCTCTAACTACCATGGACTACTATGGCACTCTGCTTAGTTGTTTGCCCTGGTACAGTTCCCACTGGAATGACTGACTTACTGCAGGGAATGTAATTCTTCTCCTGTATCCCAACTAAAGAGAGCAAGTGGTCAGGAAATGCTTATTAAATAAACCCAGGCTCTTACACTGCCTCCTGAAGTCCTAATACACCGTGACAACCATGGAAGCGGCCATGTGCTCCATTCCCACCACTCCCTCTCAATCTCCCAAATCCTTTTTTTTTTTTTTTTAAAGATTTTATTTATTTATTTGGCAGAGAGAAACACAAGCAGAGGGAGTGAGAGAGGGAGAAGCAGGCTTCCTACTGAGTAGGGAGCCTGATGAAGGGCTCAATCCCAGGACCCCAGGACCATGACCTGAGCCGAAGGCAGACGTCCAATGACTGAGCCACCTAGGAGCCCTCCCAAATTCTTTTAAAACAATGTGCTTTTTCCTGATTAAAATAATACATCTTCATTGTAGAAAATTTGGGAATATGTATAACTGAAATCTTAAGGTACATGCAGTCTGGCACCTTACTCTTCCAGCATAACATATCATTTCTTCTTACATAAAAAAACCCTCTCATTAATGTAATTTTCAATTATCTTCATAATATTTTATGTATATTACTATATTATATGAGTGGTTAATTTAACTATTCCCTTATCAGATAGCCAACTTTGAGCTATTATAAAATGGTACTATGATGAAAGAACATTTTGTACCCAAAATTTTTCCTATATTGAGGGTCATTTCCTTAAGATATATACTAGTAGGGTCAAAGTTATGAGCATTTTTAAGGCTTCTGAATCTAATCCTTAAATATAACTATTTTTTGTTCTCACCAGATTAATCCAGGCCTCCTTTCTAGGTCTGGACTATAGGAACCACAAATTAGGCTTACAGTTCATTTCTCTCTAATCCATCCTGTACAGTATCTAATACCATGACCCAGGATTACCTTCTTAAAAGCCCAATCTGATTTTAGGACATCCAAAGGTTCCTACCAGCCAGGATAAAAACCATACTTCAGTCTGGTCTACAAGGCCCTTTAATATCTGACAGTAAACATCTTTATTTCCAGACAGTAAACATCTTTATTTCCAGACAGTAAACATCTTTATTTCCAGCTCCATTTATTTTCTAATCACTACCTTTGATGCTCACCCATTACTTAATGTAACATTTCTCAAACACCCCATTTCTCATCAAACTGTGTCTCTGTATCTGCTGTTCTTTTCGTTTAGAAGGGGCTTTCTCTTCTCACTGTATTTAGTAAGATCTTATTCACAGCCTAATTTAAGTGCCACACCATCTATGAAATTTCTTCCATAACAGGAAAAATTAGCAATTTTAACCTCTGCTATAAATATTCTTATACATATTTTATCTTTCAGCTTAATATTTACTCCCCCCCAGACTATCCATTCTGGGAGGGGGTAGGAACTATGTCACATCCCTGTCTTGCATCCCTGAAACTTATTGTATGTTTGGCATTTTGTTCAGTAATTAACCCCTAGTTAAATCGATTTTTATAGTCTGCTTTATCATAGGGATGTGCCTGGCATATGCCAACCCAGGGAATGCTGAATGGTTGTGAGCTATTTATAATCACTCAGACTCTTAGGTTTCTCTCCATTTAAGGACCTTAAATTTTAATTCTGGAAATTCAAAGTAAATATAATGTTGAGAGGTGAGCTGGGAAAACATCCCCAACCCTAGTTTAATAATATTCTGTAACACCTTTCCAACTATCTCAGAAGATGCCTTGACATTTTGAAATGATGATCAAAACAGTTAACTTTGGGAAAAAACCCAACCCTTTTAGAAAAGAGTAAGTGTTCATAATTTAAGTATATAATGAAAGGATATTAAACTAAAAGGTCTGAGAATCAATGATGTTGAAGAGCATATACTGTCAAGTTTTGACCATTCAGGGACAGTGGGAGTGAGACTGCCCCATGTATGGCTGTTGGAGATTCTCTCCAGACACTGCCTCTATTGTTGTTCTTTAAGCACTGGGTGTCCATCAGCATGGGATCTAGAGGAGGATTCATTTGTTGATGCCTTCCTCATCTCATTCATCTATTCATCCCACAATTATTTATGAGGACCTGCTGCGTGCCACGTGCCGTCCTGCTTGCTGAAGACACACAGACAAAGGCAAGGTTTCTGCTTTTATGGACCTTTAGTGGGGAGTCAAGACAAAGAAATATGAAAACAAGTAAATTAAGTGTGGCTGGTGCTATATAGGAAATAAAAGAGGGAAAAGGTCGATGGGAAGAGAGTAGTAAATGAGAAATTGGCTTGTATTTAGGTTGTCAGAGGAGACCTGAGGAGTCACTATTTGAGCTAAGCCTCAATGAAGAACAGTATGCAGCTGACCAAAATTTGGGGAAAGATGGTTCTAGGTAGAGGGAGCAGCAAATGCAAAGCTTGCAGGAAGGAGCATGGTGCCACAGTGGCTAATGTGTGGTGACCTGGTTAGGGGATCTGTCAGGGGTGAGATCAATCTGAACATTATAGACTCTAGGGAAGAGTTTGTTTTTCTGTGTGTGACACAAAGCTTATAAAAGGTTTTTAGTGAAGGGAATAAAATAATCTCCTTTAAGTGTTATGTTAAAAATAATTCTGCCTGCAGAGTGGATAATGGACTGTTGGGAGAGAGGAAGTATGAAGAAGGGATACCAATTATTTTTTTTTCTTTTATAGTAATTGAAGCAATGGTCTAAATCAAAATGGTGAAAAGTGAATGGATGGATTCAATATTTTGGAGGTAGAGTCAATAGGGCTGGTTGATGGACTGGATAAGGGGACGGAAACTCAATTTACTTTGTATAAGTAAAAAAGTTTATATGAAAGTAGAGCAGGGGTGAGAGAGATGAAGAACTATTGTACCAAATCAAGTTTTGAAATTCTGACATCTATTTGTCTAAGACCCTGCTTACCATGGAAACAAGAGGTGGTTAGTAAAGCTTAACAAAACTGTTTTGTAAAACAACTTTCTTTTAGTATCAGTTTGGAGGGCCATCCTAATGAAGGGTCTTGTGCCAAAGCAGGCAACTGATAAAAAGGGTAAGATTTCTATTTACTGCAAATTTACTAGATGCCAGGCACTCTACTAAGGACTTGGCTATAGAAGTGTTATCTTACTTAATCCTCAGACTAGCCCTATGATATTATCCCCATAATACAGATAAGAAAACCAAGGCTACAGAGACCGAGGGCCTAGTGTGGTCATATAGTTTTTAAGTGGCAGAAACGGGATTTTAATGCAGGCAGGCTGATATCAGAGCCTAGACTATTCACCATTATGTCATATTGTCTTAATGTTAACTGAACACCGATTTTATAGTAAGCACAATATGAGAGGCTGGTTAGACATAGTTACGTGTGTCTTCAGAGTGCCACAATTTAATATGAGCAATAGGTTAGAGAAATACACACCTTGTAGGAATAAACAACTTTGCAGGTGAGTGGATAATTTCTTAAGGTGCCAGAAGGACTGGAACTGCTGTCATCAAAAACATCCATATTATCTTCAAACTCTTCTCCTTCTTCTCTTTCAGGATCTGCATTAAGCTAGAAAAAATTAGAAGCCAATGGCTAGCTTGCTTACTTCAAGAAAATGGTTGAAAGCAGGAAAAAACAAAACCTGATTGTTTCAAAATATAATTTACTTACTGAACTGCACAGAGAAAAAAGTATCTATTCTCACTTGCATTTCCCCTGTTATGAAAAGACCAGGTTTTTTTCCCAAGATTTTATTTTGAGAGAACATGAGCAATGTCCACGTGCACGTCTGAGAGCGGGCTGCGGGGGGCAGAGGCAGAGAGAGAATCTTAAGCGGGCTCCACACCCAGCATGGAGTCTGACACAGGGCTCGATCTCACAACCCTGAGATCATGACCTGAGCTGAAACCAAGAGTTGGACACTTAATTGGCTGAACCACCCAGGCGCCCCTAAGATTTGCTTTTATTTCTTTTTCCATTGAGGCATTTTATTTGCATGAATGTGTTACATCCCTAGAAAAAGAATCCCAGGATTTTCCCTCCTGTGTTTCTGTCTTGCTTCTTCATGGGCTATGATGGCAGCTGAGGTTGTCAGTACAGTGAAATCAAACTGGCAGGACAGGAGCCGGTTCTTCTGCCATTTTTCAAGATCTTTCAGTTAGTTGTACATCAAATGTGGGGCTGATCACACCACACTTTTTAATCTGCCCATGAGGCTCACAACAATTTTCCCAGCTCTGTGATCGTCGGTGATTTCAAATTCACCAATGCAACAGGCTTCATCATCACAGTGGGAAACAGGGTGATGACTCTGCAGCATGGCCTACTAAGAAGCTGGCGTTTGCCTCTCTTTTCAGCACTGTTACCGCTCTTGAGAGCATCTGCCAGGACATTCCTACATGCCATTATGGCAGCACGGAAAGATGGCGAAAAAGCAATTTTAAGTAATCTCTACATACGATGGGGGGCTCAAACTCACAACCCTGAGATCAAGAGTTGTATTAGAAAAAAAAAACTGCTTAATATGTAATTTCAAATATATAAGAAATGTTTATCAGTGTCCTTTCTCTTTTCACTGTTAAATACTAATAAAGGCCTCTTACCATTTTAAACTAATCGTATGGGGAAATGTTCATGCTACCAAGGATTTGGAAAAACAGGCTTTCCTCTATTGTTGGTAGAAATGTAAACATATACATCCTTAAAAAAACCATCAGCCTACTGAAATTAAAAACTACCATACCACCTAATCTAGCAGTTTCACTTTTGTGAATCCCTTACGGAGAAATAAATGCAACAGAAGGTAAGACTATAGATCTTACTTGACATACAATGGGGTTATGGTCAAATAAACCCATTGTAAGTTGAAAAATACCCTGAGTTGCAAATGCATTCAATACACTTAACCTACTAATTATAGCTTAGCTTAGCCTACCTTAACGTGCTCAGAACACTTACATTAGTCTACAGTTGAGCAAAACCACCTAACACAGACTATTTTGTAAAAATAAAGTGCTGAATATCTCATGTAAGTTACAGATGGTCCCCAACTTACAACGGCTTGACTTTTAATTTCTTGATGGTGTGAAAGCCATACACATTCAGTAGAAACCATACTTGAAATTTTGATCTTTTTCCAGGCTAGCAATATGTGGTACAATATTCCCTTGTGATGCTGGGCAGCAGCGGCAAGTCACGGTTCCCAGTCAGCCACAAGGTATCCTCACAACCATTCTGTGCCCATATGAGGATTCTGTTGTTCACTTTCAGTATAGTATTCAGTAACTGGGTTTTAGAAAAGTGTATTTATCTACAGTACTGTTCATGATGTTAAAGTACAAATAATATTTATATGAACATAAATATCTGATGGGGAGGTAGAGTAAGAAAAACAAAGACTGGGGAATAGAGATGACTGACTTGTGTTTTATGTACCTCTGGTATTATCTGAACTATTAGAATAAGCATGTTTTTTTAAACTAAAAATCCAACAAACAGGAAACAAAACAGGCAAAGTTTCTTTGTCTCTAGGTACACATAAGCATGTATTTAGCTACTTTTCCCCATGTTCAAACATGCAAAGGCATACATGTTTACAATATTAAAGATGTAAGGACTGGGCAGTTGGAATTAGGCCTCATAATAGAAGGAATAACTGAAATATCAAATCCCTACAGTAAGCTGAACACTGTCTTAGGCACGTAGATATGAAATGAAGGACATGGTCTGCTTTGCAGGAGCTCACAATCTAGAGTGGAGAAAATGCTGCCACCAAACACTGAGTGTGCAGGGGGTCCTGTGAGTAGGAAGAGGCATTTGGAGGTCAGGGAAGGCTTCCTGGCTTTCAGCGAGTTGCAAAGTAGAAACTGCCTATATTGTCCAATTCTACTTTTTAATGAATTAAAGTGATTTCTCTTGAGTGATCATTAATGTTTAAAACTGCCTCTATTCTTAACTGTTATTTCCCTAATACAATTCTATAGAGCCTTCTAAAAGAATAAATGGCACATATTTCCTGTTAAATGTATTGCCTACATTTCAGAGCCCTAGTAATATTCTCATTTATAACTATGCCTGGAAATTCTTCACAGTTGAGTAAGATAATCATGTGCCCCTCATCTCACAAATAATTCATCTATGGTCAGTCAGGTCAATGACAAAGACTCAAATCTTGACCTTTCAAATCATTTCAGCTATGATACCATCATTTTCCAAAAGGGCATTGTGTCATATAAAAGATGAGGATCACATGCTAGAAACTGTCATAAAATGTACACATATTTACATATACTTAGAATACAAGGCTTTTGTATTCTAGTAAAGGTTATAGACATTTAAAAAAACCACACAACAACCCATAACTGGGCACTGCAACAAAATAACACAAAACACCCATACATCTATAAAAACTGAAATTAAAGCCAATGTGGGTAGAACATGTTTCCAAAAATATATAAGGAATGTTAATATGCACTGTGCTGTGGCACTGGGAATCAATCCAAAACATTTTCTCTCGGCAAAACTGATACTAAACATTCCTTTCTTTCCCCTTTATTCTGAGTTCATTGTTTGATTCTCACGGAAGGGAATGAAAAGTTGCAGTGACAGCAACAGGGGTCAGGGCCATGTGCTTTTTCATCGCTCCAGCAGCTTTCCAAAGTATGTCACTGATGAATAACTTCTGCTTTTTCCCTCTTTCACCCTCTGTAACTTCACTGTTACAATGTTTTCTTGACCCAGCATTCCTAAAATCACATTCTTCCTCTGTTTCTTAACAATAGCTCTCTTAGGCCTTTTCCTTCCTGTCACCTGACAGAACTTGAATTGAAACTATTCTTTCTAGCTGTACTAATGTTTTTCCTTTCTCAGATGTTGTAAAATGCTTACTCTCTTTGCAAGGGTAGATAAGAAAAAGCTTTCTGAGTTGGTATTAGTAGGCTTCTGTTTGTACTCAGCGAAATAACCTCTGAAGGGTTTCATCAACTTTATAGGACTGTAATGAATTAGAAAGCAATACTGGCTCTGACAGACTTGAGTCTGAAGGCTGACTATACCATCTACTGGTGTGTGAACTTAGGCAAATTATTTAACTTCTCAACTTCAATTACCTTATCTTATAATGAAGATAATTACTTCTTCATGGGGTTATCATAAAGATTAAACGAGGTAACATATTTAAACCTGTAACACATGATGGATACAAAGAAGGTACTTAATAAATCATTATTTTCTTTTTTTGATGCAGAAAGAAGAAATTATATAAAGAATCTGGTGCTACTCAATATAGAGGAAGGCAGCTCCTTATAATTGACTAGAAGAACCTCTGAATTACACTTCGACAGAGAAGTGATCACACTGAATTATCATTCCAAACACAACACAAGTAGATTATAAAGGAGGATGTTGAATATATCAGCAACATGGATTTCTGCTTCCAGATAAGATGGAGTATTAAGGACCAGATTTAAACTCCTTTCAGAAACAACTAAAGAACTTTTCAAAATATATGAACACTGGACCTTATGCACTGAAGGACAGTGACCCTGGGGGATGGGAAATAATTTCCTCAACTTAGGAAACAACTATTTAAATACAAATGAATTGGAATAAAGGAAATAAAAACCAGAGCAGGAATCAATACAATAGAAAACAAAAACAACAGGGCAAAAAATCAATGAAGTTAAAAGCTGCTTCTTTGTGAAGATCCATCAAATGGATAAACCTCTAGCAGAATGATCAGGAAAAAAGTGGAGACACAAATAACCAATATCAAGAATGAGAAGCGATGCTACACTACAGATTCTCTAGATAATCAAATAACAAAGGAATATTATAAACTATTTGTTTCAATAAAGTTGGCCAACTTAGACAGAATGGACAAATTCCTTGAAAGACGTATATGATCAAAGTCCACTCAAGAATAACCTGAAAAAAAAAGAGAATAACCTGAATAACCCTCTATCTACTAGAGAAATTCAGTTTGTTGTTTAAAAACAAACAAACAAACAAAATTTCCACAAAGAAAACTCTAGGCTCAGATAACTATTTTGATGAATTATATAGCAAACATTTAAGGAAGAAAAAATACTACACATTCTACATTAAGCTTCCTGAAAACAGAAGAGGAAGGAATACTTTTCAAATCATTGTAAGACAAATATTACAAGAGAAAGAAGAAAAAACACCTATAGACTAGTATCTGCCATGAATAGAAATATAAAAATTCTTATGGAAATTTTAACAAATCAATTCCATTAAATATATAAAGGGTACTATATCATGATTCAAGTGGAGTTTATCAGTAATGCAAAGTTGGTTTAATAGCTGAAAAATTATCAATGCAATCTATCATATAATCAAACTGAAAAGAAAAATCATTCAACAAGATCCAACATTCATTGTTATCAGCAAACCAAATAGGAATAGAGGAAACTCCTCAACATGGTAAAGGGCATCTACAAAAGCCCTACTGTAAACATTATACTTAATGGTGAAAGACTGAATGCTTTCTCCCCAAGTGCAGAAACAAGGCAAGGCTCTCACCACTTTGATTCAGCATTGTACCAGAGATTCTAGTTGTTACAGTAGGGGAAAAAAGGAAGCAGTACAAATGTCTTAATATGCAGGTAACATGATTACAAAGAAAATCTACACAAAAGCAATTATAACTAATAAGTGAGTTTAGTAGAGTAGCAGGATACAAGATCAATATGCAAAATCAATCATATTTCTATGTGTTAACAATGAACAGTTGGAAATTAAAATAAAAAACCATTTACAATAGCACCAAAAACTATAAAATACTTATGTCTGAAAAATATTGTGCAAGACCTATAGACTGAAAGCTACAAAATATTGCTGAGCAAAATTAAAGACCTAAATAAGTGTAGAGATATTACTTTAATGGATTGGAAGACTCAACATGGTCATCACAATCCTATTAAAAAAAATCCTGTTAGGTTTCCTACCTGGTAGTAGAAAATTGATTTTAAATTTATATGGAAATGCAAAGAACCTACATTATCCAAAATAATCTGGAGAAAGAAGAAGTTAGAGGTTAACTAAACTGGATTTAAAAGTGAAGAATAAAAGAGAAGAAAGTTAAAGGATTTATACTACCTAACTTAAAGGCTAATTATGAAGTTACATTAATCAAAACAGTACAGTATTGGCATCAAGCTAAACAGATCAATGTAACAGAGGAAAAAGTCCGAAAATAAACCCATACATACATGGTTAATTGATTTTTGACAAAGATGTGAAGGTAAATCAGTGGAGGAAGTGCAGTCTTTTCAACAACAACAACAACAAAGAGCAACTTGTACTCATTCTTCTTACCATATACAAAGATTAACTCATACTAGATTATAGATTTAAATAAATAACCTGAAATTATAAAATTTCTAGAAGAAAATATAAAAGAAAATCTTTTTGAAAACCTAAGGTTTGCAAAAGATTTCTCAAAGAAATTATAGCTCTTTGCCAAAGCTACCATACCACATCACACCACACCACAGCATGATCCATAATTAAAAAAAAAATAGTAAGTTGGACTTTACCAAAATTAAAAATGTATGCTCTTTGAAAGATACTGTTAAAATGAAAAGACAAGCCATACACAGACTTGGTATGGGAGATAATTATGTCAGTCATATATCTGATAAAAAGTTTGTACACAGAATATAAAAAGAACTCTCAAAACTTAATACGAAGAAAACAAACAACCCAATAAAATATGGGCTAAAGATCTGAACAGACACTTCACCAAAGAAGATACACAGATAGCAAATAAGCATATGAAAAGATGCTCAACATCAGTGAAATGCAAATTAAAATTACAATGATACACTACTGCACACCCATCAGAATGTCTAAAATTAAAAAGACTGACCATACTAAGTGCGTGCAAGAACACCCGTACCCTATTGATGGGAATGTAAAATGATACAGCCACTTTGGAAAACAGTTTGGCAGTTTCTTAAAATATCAAACATATACCCACTGTCTGGTCCACTTGAAACAGAAGTTCATAGCAATTTTACTTGTTAATAGTCTCCCCCAAACCTAAATGCCCATCACTGGGTGAACTGATAAACTGTGGTATACTCATACAATGGAATACTACTCAGCAATAAAAATGTGTAATGAACTATTGATACATGCAACAAGGTGCATGATCCTCAAAATAATCAAGCTGAGTAAAAGAAGATATTAAAAAAGGTATATATTGTATGATTCTGTTTATATAAAATTCTAGGAAATGCAAACTAATCCATAATGAGAGCAGATCAGTGCTTGATTGAAGGGCTGGAAAGAGCATGAAGAAACTTTTGAGGGTGGTGGATATGTTCATTATCTTAATTGTGGCAAGGTTTTCACTGGTGTGTACATACATCAAAATATATCAACTATACACTTTAAATATGTGCAGCCTATTATATATCAATTACACCTCAGCAAAGTTGTTAAAAAATATCAGTAAAGCTTGGGAATTTTATTTTTTTTATTTTAAAAAATATTTTTTTTTTTTGTTAGAGAGAGCAAGTGAATGAGCACAGCAGGAAGAGCAGCAAACAGGCTCCCTGCTGAGCAAGGAGTGGGACTTGATCCCAGGGCCCTGGGATCATGACCTGAGCTGAAGGCAGATGCTTAAGGAACTGAACTACCCAGAGTCCCAAAGCTTGGGGATTTTAATAACAATGGGCCAGATAGTGCTTGAAGATGCTAAAGACCATTAATTGCATTGAAAATAGGACATTCAATGATGATTCAACAGAAACTAAAAAAAAAAAAAGAAAGAAAGATAAAAGGAAAAAAGGAATACACAGCAAAGGTTAGAGGAATAAAGGGTCATCCACAGAGTAAGAAAGTATGGTAAAGAGCAAGGTTTTTTTTTGTTGTTGTTGTTTTTTAAAGATTTTATTTATTTATTTGACAGAGAGAAACACAGCCAGAGAGGGGAACACAAGCACAAGCAGGGGTAGTGAGAGAGGGAGAAGCAGGCTTCCCGCCAAGCAGGGAGCCCCGTGCGGGGCTCGATCCCGGGTCTCCGGGATCAGGACCTGAGCTGAAGGCAGTTGCTTAACCAACTGAGCCACCCAGATGCCCCAAGAGCAAGGTTTTAGAGGCAGATGTATCTGGGTTCGAATCCTAGCTATCTCTACACTAGCTGTGTGCCGTTGGGCAAGATATCTAATTCTTTTAAGTTTATCTCCTCATCTGTAAATACATTCAGAATTGTTGCGATCATTAATTGAAATAATGTATGAATGTGCCTGACATAGTGCCTGGTACAGAGCAGATGCTTTGCTTCTGAACTTCCTCCTTTCAGTAGTATTTTAAGCTTAGTTAGTAAAATTAAACTACTTATTTGAGGTTTGGATTAATATTTTTGAACATATACTATGTATAGGGATTTATGTCAGGCACTTTACTCATTATGGCTATCCAGAAAGTCAAGGAACTTCTTTTAGAAGTGAAATTCACCACATCTTTTCAATGCCCATCTTTTGATCCAGACTGGTTCTCTTGATCTGCGGCTACAAATTCAGCAGACATTATACTGTTTGGTAACTCCCAGCACCTAGCAAAGGTTCTCATGGCAGTGCAAGTTCAATATATGCTTGCTGAATTGAATTAAATTGATACTACTAAAAATATGAAATGTCAGTTTCACTAATAGTGTGGGCTATTTTGGGATAGAGTTTAATTCAATAAAAAGACAACTGCCCAGGGGAGCCTGGGTGGCTCAGTTGGTTAAGCGACTGCCTTCGGCTCAGGTCATGATCCCGGAGACCCGGGATCGAGCCCCACATTGGGCTGCCTGCTCGGCGGGAAGCCTGCTTCTCCCACTCTCACTCCCCCTGCTTGTGTTCCCTCTCTGGCTGTGTTTCTCTCTGTCAAATAAATAAATAAAATCTTAAAAAAAAAAAAAGACCACTGCCCATTTGGAAAAACTGCAAATACAGAAGTGCCTGAAGACTTTTGCAGATGTATTCTATTATTTTCTACAGTTTACATTTATTACAAAAATCCAGCTTTTCCTTTCTTTGGGATTAGTGCAAGCCCAAGAGATTTTCATATTTCAAAAACAAAGCCTATTATACTATGAGGACTATTAGGCATTAATGTGGCAGATGGAAACTAAACCACTAGCCTGATGGTTAAAAATATTTAATTTCCTTGCCCTTCAAACACATTATTCGCATGGTCTTCACAATGAGGGAAGTCAGAATTTATTTCTACGCAACTCTGCAACAGCTGCACACAGAGTGGATGCCAGGATGACTGTGTATAATAGTCAGGGGAAATGGCTGGAGGCAAGGAAGTCATGTAAACACTATCAGCTATAGTTTGAGAACCATCAGGAAAAATAATTGAAAGAATAGAAACCAATCTTAAACAAGGAACTATAAATCTCTGACCTAATTATTTTTTTATTTTTAAGTAATCTGTACCTCCAATGTGAGGCTTGAAACCCCAAGATCAAGAGTCACATCTTCACTGACTGAGCCAGCCAGGTACCCCTGACCTATTAATTCTATTTCGAAGAATCAATCTTAGAAGAAAAAAAATCCCCTGTATGGAAAAAAGAAATACGTACACAAATTTTTTAGAGTATTATTTATTGAGAATATCTTGGAGCAATCTAAATACTGAACCTATTAGAGAATAGTTAAGTGAATTATGGTACGCTTTCTTGATTGAATACTATGTAGACATTACAAGAAAGATTATGGAGATATCCAGCAAAATGGAATGTGAAGTAGAAAAATATACAAAATTAAATTTATTATGAAAATATGCTTTTTAAAAAAAAAAGGATAGTAAGGATGTCTGGGTGGCTCAGTTGGTTAAATGTCCTCCTTTGAGTCAGGTCATGATCCTGGGGTCCTGAGATCAGCCCTTTTCAGGCTCCCTGCTCAGTGGGGAACCTGCTTCTCCTCCCTCAGCTCTGCCCCCCCAACCCAGTCGTTCTCTCTCTCAAATAAGTGAAAAATAAAATCTTAAAACAAAACAAAACAAAAAAGATAGTAGAAAGAGGATGGAATTACATTAAGTTGCTAACAGTGACATCAATAAGAATGGAGCTTTTGGTCATTTTCTTCTCTACTGAACTTTTTAAATTTTTTGTAATCTAGTTATAAAACTTTTTCTATACTAAAATTAATACAATTTTAAAAGTAGGTTGGAAACTGGGTATGGGCTTTTGAGTAAGAGAAGAAAGGAAAATAAGAGAAGGGAGGAATGATGGACAGAAAGGCTGACTGGGCTACTAGTAGCAATCTACCCACAGGCTGTTACATATGAGCTCTATTTAACCATCAATTGAATAACTCTATTAGCAGAGTGCTCCCCTTTTAAAAAATGTTGCCATATTCTGTGGTTCTTTTTCTTTTTTTCTTCTGAATCCTATATTCTGTACCAGAGCATAATACAGAAGGCAAAGAGTTAATACCCAAGGAAGTTTACTTTCTTATTCTATAAGGTAAATAGACTATGTATTTTAAAAACATTTATCTTCTAATAAGGCCCTTTACACTGTTAATGTCTAACACTAGAATTAATCATGTTTTCCAGAAGGAAGGGAACTCTAAACTTGATGACTAATGCTTTTGTTGGCATCTATAATGGAAGAAATAATTTGGTCCCCAGATGTGTATTTCTGCTTCATGCTCCTAGCCAGTTAACTGCCAGTGTGAAGGATACAAATCCCTCTAAATTATTTCAGTGTTGTCATTTAAAAGCAGGTTAAATAAATATTGGGACTTCGTTTAGTTATTTTGTGCCTATATCTGATATCTCCTTTATTTTATACAGTAGCCTTTCCTCCTTATCCATGGGGAATAGGTTCTAAGACACCCTTGTGGATGTTTGAAACAATAGATAGTACCAAACTCTACAGACTATGTTTTTTCCTAAACCACATATTAATGTTAAATTTCTAAATTAGGCCCAGTAAGAGATAAATAAAATGTAACAACTACAACAATATGCTGTAATAAACGTTATGTAAATGTGGGTCTCTTTCTCAAAATATCTTACTGTGCTGTACTACCCTGTGTGGATGGGAGATGGTAAAATGTCTACATGATGAGATGAAGTGAGGTGAATGATGTAGGCACTGTAATGCAGTGTTAAACTACTACTGACCTTCTGAAAAAATAAGAAGGGGGATCACCTGCTTCTAGACAGTTGTTTCCATGGTTTGACCACAGTAACTGAAACCAGGAAAAGTGACATCATAAATAAAAGGGACACTAATGTATTGTTAGTAGAACTTCCACAAAATATATCTTTCGGCTGAAAGCGGGGTGACACAGGTTCCATAATACTGACCAGAAGGAAGAAAAGAGTGAGAAGGGATTGCAAAATGCTCCCTTTGCATGTTCTTAGACGAGCTGATATCTTTGGACAGCTCTCAACACTTACTATCAGAATGTACTACTCATTGACAGACTGTACTAGGCATATCTCCTTCATTTCCTTCCTTCACACTCAGAAGCCCTTCTTTATCTCCTGTTGAAATTCTTCAAGGACTATCTCAACTGACATTTTCTTCATGGGGCAAACATCTTCCCTATTTTTCTACCTGGTATTGAGTTTTGATAGCATTTTTACAAAATCATAACATTTTGGAATTGGGGGGGGGAATCTTAGAATCATTTGACTTAATTTTCTCTCTGAAACCCAGAGAGAAGTGACTTTTTTTTCCCAAGGTGTTGATGAGGAAGGAGCAAGCAATTTCAAGTTTGTCACAGAGTAGCCCAGTCATACACTGCCATGTTATCACTAAGATCTATAAAGGTCTGTCTGCTCTACCAGCTCTGCTCTTTGAGGAGACCAAGTCTAGTTCATTTCCAATATGCCCAGGAAGCAGGCACGTATTGAGGGGATAAATGCCTGTCCAGCTGATTTAGTTAGAAAAGGTACTAGTCCATGTGTTTGGTTGCCAACAGTGTCACTGAAGATTCTGAAAGAAAGTTTGTGTCTGGAATTTCCTGTCATCTTAAGTTCTACAACAAAATAACCTGAAGCAGATGGGAACTGTGACATTCAAAAGATGCATTAGGAAGAGATATTCCATGATTTGGAGCAACATTGTATTGAAAATGGGGCAAGCTTTAACCCCAAAGTTAAGTGGGTGATGTGTGCCTACTTTCCCTAGCTGGATTACCATTAATAGTGAAATAAAAATAAGCTTGCAATAGACTGCTTTTCCTTAAAATGCACACCCACACAATCTTTTTTAAATGTGCAAGTATAGTCCCATTAGAAAATCAGAATGCTATGTAAAAAAGTTGACCAAACTTTCAGGAATGTTCTTAAACTTTAGCCTATTTCTCTAGCTAGGATGCCGTTTATCTGAAGGACACAAGAACCGAAGAAGCACTATGGATACAGTCGGAAGTTGAGAGTAAAGTTATAGCTTTTAGTTTGTCATTATTCCATCTATTCATCCATCCATTCTTTCATTTCTTCCTTCAACAGATATTTATTGAGTACCTACTATGTACCAGGCACTTAGCTGTGCAGAGCAGTGAATCAGCAGACATGGAAATTACATTCCAGAGAGGAAGACAGACAAAGAAAACAAATAAAGAAGACAAGCAGCAGTAGCAGCAGCAACTACTTTGTCTAATCAGCTAGAAATCATATATCCATGTATGCAGTAACATGGAAATCACAGAACTTTTCTGGCACTCAGATCTCCAACATGAAAAACAGAGGTTGAACTGGATGACATCAGAGTGAAAAGACCCCTGGACTTGAGGCAAGAAAACACTGGCTTGAGCTCTGGCCTTATTTGTCACACCATCCCGGCCCTGTCTCTCTGATAAAAGATACAGTGAGCAGAGTGTGAAAGTCCTTATGAGTCAAACAAATTAAATAAGCCACAAACCAGAAGTGTTCCCTTCCCTTCTTTGAGACCGTTTATGACTCTCTGCTTATTAGTTTTCATTTGTAATACGGAAGACCTCTGTGCACTTCAGAAACACTAGATTAAAATTTTTACTCTGCTACTTCTGGACAAGAAGCATCTATACTTTATGAATGGGATAAGGAGTCTGGTAAATTGGTATGAATAAACCAACAAGTGATAATATACTCTTTACTGTGCATTAAAAAAAAAAAGCATGACTTTTTTCCTCTTGCTGTACCAAGTTTAACTGAATTAGTGATAGGCTAAAGACAAGACACCAAACTGTTAGCAAGCTCACTGTTTTTTCTTTTGAATTTTGGCTATTTTCAGGTTTGGCTACACAGTCACAGGATGGCATCTTTCAGTGAAAGTCTGCCCATCAGAGCCAAGAAGAGAAATCCTACCGAGTGTAAAGTGCCGTTATTGGTCACTGCAGGAAGACGAGCCCATCGTTCATTTTCCAGTTCTTCCATTACTTGATTCATTGCACTCTTCAGCCACGTGTCCACAGAAACACCGATCTGCTTTAGCAGATCTAGCCGGGCTTCAGCTTTCAATTTAATTATCTAAGAAAACCAAAAAAATGGTCAGAAATCAAGGCATTTCCCACCCCCCCAAATCAATGTGTTGTTTTAAATGTTATTTCTGATTTATTAATTAGAATAATCTTGATATTTACTAGCAATGCTACTTTGGCATAGATGTTAATTTTTCACTTGGAGAGAGGGGAGGAAACCCAGGATCAGAAATGAGAGTAAATGGCACACATGCATTTTGACAAGATAGATCAAACAGAACTTATGAACAGGAAGATAACACCATACAGTCTGCTTTTCCTTTTAATAAGGCCACGCCTCTGACATCCTAAAATCTAGTATGTTCCACAGCCTTCTAATCCATCTCCTGGATTTAGAAGTTTGTAAATGATCTCATCAGGTCACTCCCCTGGTTAAAAACTTCCATGACTCCTGATTGAACTACTGGGTAAATATTTGAATTAAATTATGATGTAGCTGTCAGAAACGGCAGAAGATAGAAAAAAAAGTTCCTGGTGTCCAAATTCAAGAAATGGAAAGACTGCTTGTTCTCTGACTCGTGTTCCAAGCCATAAGCAAGTAACCACAGGACCAGTCTGAACCTGTCCCAATCCAACAGTCCAGCCTCTGCCAGGCAGCCAGCCAGTGACAGCCGCACTCTGGTCATCACCGGTAGTCACGTTCCCACTCCTGCTTCCCGCAGCTCACCCATCTCTAGATAGCACAGCTGCAACTGAGCCAATCCCTAAGATACTGTCAGTTTTGAAAATCTGCCAGTCCCTGAAATCCACACTTCTCAAAACCCTATACATTAGTTCTGTTTGTTCAGAGAGACTATATTTATAAGTATCATTCTCTTTTGCTTCGCAAGTAGTAAATTCAGCTTCACCGTTCCGCGTAATAGAGAGGTGGTCTCTTCCTTCAACATTTGAAGGTTCCAATGGGAAGATTTGGATTATTTGATAAATTTCAACCCTCACTTCAAGGTCTTCTGTGGGACTTTTGGACAAACAAGTGCGCTCACTGAGCTCTGCTGGTATGCAATTCTGACCACTCTGGATTCTCAGATGCAGGAGCTGGTGTCAAAATTGATCTAAGCTCTGTGGGCACCTGGTTGGTTCCGTTGGTAGAGCCTGTGACTCAATATCAGGGTTGTGAGTTCAAGCCCATGTTGGGATGTTGGGTGTGGAGCTTAGAAAAAAAAAAATGGCCTAAACTCTGACTTGTTTCATTTGAGCTCTTGTTGCTGAATTTATTTTGTATTCCTAAGATTTTTAAGCAGACAGATTTTTAAAAATTGAGATAAAATTGGGGCACCTGGGTGGCTTAGTAGGTTAAGCATCTGACTTTGGATTTCAGTTCAGGTAATGACCTCAGGGTCGTGAGATTGAGCCCCACATTGGGCTCCACATTCAGTGGGGGAGTCTGCTTGAAATTCTCTCCCTCTCCTTCTGCCCCTCCCCTTGCATTCTCTCTCTCTAAATATTTTTTAAAATAAGATAAAGTTCACATTACATAAACTGCAATCTTAATAATTTTAAAGTGTACAATTCAGTGGTTTTAGATATCATACAGATCCTTATATAAAGTAATTAGAGTTTCAGCTTGGAGGTACACCATTTGGTAAACAGCCTTTTAAAAATTTGTTTATTGTTCTAATAATTGTTTTGGTAATAGCTTTACTGAGAGAAAGCTTACGTATACTGTAAAATTCACCCATTTAAAGTGTACAGTTCAATGATTTAAGGTTTATTCATGGATATGTGCCACTATCACCACAACCAGTTTTAGAACATTTTAATTACCTCCAAAAGAAACCCTGTATCCCTTAATCATTGTTCCTTTATCCCTTATTGCAATTACTATTTTATTTTCTCTCTCTACAGATTTGCCTATTCTTAACATATAATATAAATAGAACCAGATAATATGTGGCCTTTTGTGTCTGGCTTCTTTCACTTTGCAGAATGTTTTAAAGGTTCATCCATGGTATAGCATGAATCAGTATTTCACTCCTTTTTATGGCCAAATAACATCCTGTTGTATGGGTATACCACACTTCATCCATTTGTCAGCTAATAGACACTTGAGTTATTTCAATATTTTGCCTAATAAGAATAATGTTCCTTTAAACATTAGTGTACAAGTTTTTGTATAAACATGCTTTCATTTCTCTTGGGTATATACTTAAAACTGAAATTGCTTGGTCATAAAATAATGCTATGTTTAACCACTTGGGAAAATGCCAGATTGTTTTCCAAAGCAGCTGCCTCATTTGACAATCCCACCAGCAGGGTAAGAGGGTTAACATTTCTCCACATCCTGAAAGATACTTGTTAATGTCCATCTTTTTGATTCTACCTATATCCTAGTGAGTGTGAAGCAGTATCTCAATGTAGTATTGATCTGTATTTCCTTGATGACTAATGATGTGAAGCATTTTTCATGTACTTATTGGTCATCTGTATATCTTCTTAGAGAAATATCTGTCTATTCAGATGCTTTGCTCATTTTTTAAATGGGTTGTCTTTTTATTCTTTTTGTCTTTGTCTTTATTGTAAGAGTTTTTCTGTACTCTAGATAAAAGACTCTCATCAGATACATAATTTGCAAATATTTTTTTCCCAACCTATGGGTTGTCTTTCACTTTTTTTTTCAGAATTTTTATTTGACACAGAGAGAGAGACAGAGCGAGAGCACACAAGGAGGGAGAGCTGCAGAGAGAGAGGGAGAAGCAGGCTCCCCACTGAGCAGGGAACCTGTTGTGGGCTAAATCCCAGGACCCTGGGATCATGACCTGAGCTGAAAGCAGATGCTTAAATAGCTGAGCCACCCAGGCGCCCCTGTCTTTCACTTTCTTTCTCTCTCTCTTTTTTTTAAATGTCTACTCCATCTAACTTTTTTTTTTACCATTTCTAAAATTAGCATATAATATATTATTTGTTTCAGGGGGACAGGTCTGTGATTCATCAGTCTTACACAATTCAAAGTGCTCACCACAGAACATACCCACCCTCCCCAATGTCCATCACCCAGTCACCCTCACTTTCTTGATAGTATCTTTTGAAGAAGAAAGTTTTTAATTTTGATAAAATCCAATTTATCTATTTTTTTCTTTTGTTGCTTGGGCTTTTGGTTTCATATCTAAAAATCTAAAAAAAATAAAAATCTAAAAGATTTACTGCTATGGTTTCTTGGGAGTGCTTTATAATTTTTGCTGTTATATTTAGGTGTTTGATCATTTTAAGTTAATTTTTGTATATGGTATGAAGTAGAGTCTCAACTTCATTCTTCTGCATGTAAATATCCAGGTGTCTCTGCACCATTCTAATACGCATTTTAAACTAATATAGGCAATAAAATGTTTTAGGAAAGAAGAGTGAACTAAAAAACTCTTTTTTGGATATCATAAATATAAGCCATTTAACTGCAGAAGCAGAGAAACAACAAAAAAGGAGAAAAAGCGAGAGCAAGAGTGAGAGTGAAGGAGAGATATATCAATATATTCTATTTTTTCAATACCAAGTAATTTGGTTTTCATAAGACGTATTTTTGTCAGTACTTTACCAAACAGCTGATAAACATGGCATGTGCAAAAAGTCAGATTTTTAGATTATAGCTCCAGAATAACCACAGCTATCTTTCCTTCAGAGTTTATATTTTATCAGTTATTTAAAAGAAGAATTTTCCAGGGTTTTCATATGAATTTTGATGATTTGCTGATTGATCACAATTTGCAGAGCATAGGTAACTTGACTGCGTCCCAGATACCACTTGGCCAAATCATTTTAGAATTTGTGAAAAGATAGAGCTTTTTAAAATGTTTTGAAAGCCAGATCTTTTAAAATACATAATCTTGGCGTAGTAACAACATCAATTAACTGATCTTAATATAAAATTTAACGTAAGCATATCCAAATATCAAGTCACAGTTAAGTTTATGAAAGTATGTAAATCCAATCTGGCCTTAGTTAATTTATGTTCAAAATACCATTTCTCTAAGGACTGTCTGTTGCAACCCTACTATTTATGACAGTGCCTGGCGTATGCAGGGAATGAATGAAAATAAGGTAAATGAATAAAATGATAGTATTTGCCATTCTCAATTACCTTTGGTATCTTAAAAAAACACTCCAAACAACTTTTATCACACGTATTAGGAACTATATGATTATATTATTTCATTTAATCCACACAATGATTCAGGGGATGGATATCATAAACTCCATTTTACAGATGAGAAAAATGATTTAACAAGGTCCTATCAATTTTGGTAAATTGTTATTGCCAATGAATCATGCCTCCTGCTATCCATGTGGTCCCCTCTTACATAGATTCTGGGCTTATTCATGTGATCTGTTTTGTTGGACAATATGTAAATTTGAGGCCAGCAAGATCTGATTAAGTGGGATTAAACCTGATTTCTAGGAACGTGTCTCCACCATGTATGGAAGCCTAAGTTAGCATATTTGAGGATGAAAGACCATTTGGAAAAAAGGTACAGCCCTCTAGCAAGCCTTCTGGATGAATGCACTTCCTTGAGTAATCTCAGGAAAAACCTGCCAAAGAAATGCACAGTCAATACCCAGAATGGTGAGAGATAATAAATCATTTTTGCCGTAAAGTTGGGTGTGTGTGGTTTTAAGGCAGCCACAGATTATTGTGTTTAAATAATTTAATTTCCAAATATCTGTGGACTTTTCAGGTATTACTGATTTTTAATTTAGTTCTGATGGGTCAGAGAACATACATCGAGCAATAGCAATACTTTTAAACTAACTGACACTGGTTTACGGTCTAGTATGTGGTCTTGCTGAATGTTCCGTGTATCTTTAAAAGAGCAAGTTCTCTACTCTTATGGGGTAGAGTGTTCTATAGATGTCAATCAGGTAAAGTTGGTTGACAGTGTTGTTCAAGTCTTCTGCATCCTTGTTGATTTTCTAGCCCCTTGTTCTAATTACTGCAAGGAATGTTGAAATCTCTGACTACCATTGTAGATTTGCCTATTTCTTCTTTCAGTTCTGTCAATTTTTACTTCAGTATCTAGTAGCTCCATTATTAGCTACATACACATCCAGAATTGTTGTGTCTTCTTCATGGAGAAGATCATGATGATCTTATTTTTAATCATTATGAATTATCCCTTTTAATATTTCTTGTACTGTAGTCTATAATGTCTGATACTATAACTACTCCAATATTTTAATGGTTAATGTTACTCCCTGTGGTGAGCTAAAATTTTGGCTTGTTTTTTGCCTTCCAGCTACTGTTTCCTGTCAAGCTCCTGGGAGTTTCTGCTCCACAAAAGTCTTCAAGTTTGGCTGAGGATTTGGAACTTAGTTACATATGCAAACTTGAGAGCTCCCTGACATCCATCCTCAAGCCAGTAAGCCAAGGCTCTGTGCTTGAATTCTAGTCATGCAGCCCCTTGCAAAGAGCTGTTTAACGTACCTATCACCAAGTACAGCCCCATTCTTTTTTTTTTTAAATAGATTTTATTCATTTATTTGACAGAGACAGACACCAAGAAAGGGAACACAAGCAGTGGGAATGGGAGAGGGAGAAGCAGGCTTCCACCGAGCAGGGAGCCCAACGTGGGGCTCGATCCTAGGACCCTGGGATCATGACTTGAGCCAAAGGCAGATGTTTAACAACTGAGCCACCCAGGTCCCTTCGCACAGTCCCATTCTTTTAAGGGTCTATTCCTTTCTAGTTTTTACATGTCATGGATATCTTCCAGTTCTATTAAATAGTTATTTTAAGTATATTTGCCCCAGGTTAATAACTTATCTAAAGGAGGATTAATCTAATATGAGTTATTTCCTTATTACCAGAAGAAGAGACAGTCTACATTCAAAATGTAGTCTACATTCAAAATGTCTCTTTGTGGAGACAGTCTACATTCAAAATGAACTGTAAAGAAATCTTAAATTTTGCTCGTTTACCATTAATAATATTTTCATTGTAATTCTGAAACTTTAACATATTGTAGGATAAAACAAATAAAATATTATTAGGAACCAAGATTTCCAACATAAGAGAAAAAAGATGAATATAAAACCAAAGAAGTTCAGGGGCACCTGGATGGCTCAGTCATTAAGCGTCTGCCTTCAGCTCGGGTCCTGATCCCAGGGTCCTGGGATTGAGCCCCGCATCAGGCTCCCCACTCAGCAGGAGGCCTGTTTCTCCCTCTCCCACTCCCCCTGCTTGTGTTCCCTCTCTCGCTGTCTCTTTCTGTCAAATAAATGAATAAAATCTTAAAAAAAAATCAAAGAAGTTTAAAAAAATCCTTCTGATTTTAAATTTTAATTGGAAATAACAAAATGAACCCATGATTTAAAAAAAAAAGGAAAAAACTCCTATCTCCAAAAAGAAATAAAGGGCCAACATATAAATGATACCCATTACAATAAGCACCTTCACATCCTAGACCCAGGTGTCTAAATACAATCCTCTATTAAAAGAAATCAGAGCTCCTTGGAAAAATGGCTAATTCTAAGTTTGATCAGGGAGAATGCAAGGTAAGTCTATGATAGCAAGTTTGTGTGAGAAAGCAAGAAACTGCTCAAAGACTAATGGGAATAATGTCAAAAGGACATGGAAGCCTAACTGGAGTCTCAATGGCCAAATTAAGACACTGTGGGGCTTCTAAGAGGCCATCTATAATGGAAAACAGATTAAATTAATAAAAATCCATAATAAATGGAGAATATGTAAGGTGGGACTGATGCTATGAGGAAAAACAAAGGATAATGACTTGAGGAAAAAATACCTACCACAGAGCTGTGAATTGAAAAATTCTCAGAGCTTATACAGGCTGAAAGATATTACAGTTCTATTCAGCCAGACTGAGAAACCTTGTTGGATACTTATGGTATAACAAGAAACTATAGAAAGGAAATGCATTGGTAATAGGGCTAAACTTGCCCTACTGGAAAGGCTATTCTAAACCAACCTAAACAAAACTTAAAAACAAACCTCCAAAGGATTAAACTGATCTGGAGCTGAAATGACTGTCAGAACAAAACTCAGTAGTCTTTAAAAAAGAAAGGAGAATCCAGACTCAATAACCAAATACAATTTCTACTAGGTATTTGGAAAGCAGAAAAACATGAGCCATAACTAAAAGAAAAAATTAATCAATAAGAAAGAGAAGCAGAAATAACAGATATGATGGAATGAGCAGACAAAAACTTGAAGTCATTATCATAAATACACTTAAGGATTTATTTATTTATTAAATATTTTACTTCTTTGACAGAGAGAAACACAGTGAGAGAGGGAACACAGCAGGGGAAGTGAGAGAGGGAAAAGCAGGCTTCCCGCTGAGCGGGGAGCCCGATGCGGGGCTTGATCCTGGGATTCTGGGATCATGACCTGAGCTGAAGGCAGATGCTTAATGACTGAGCTACCCAGGTGCCCCTACACTTAAGGATTTAAAGGAAAACATGAAGATAAAGAGGCGTGAACTGGGAATATAAAGAACCAAACAGAACTTATAGAGCTGAAACTGTAATATCTGAAATAAAAATTCACAGGATGGCTTCAACAGTAGATTACACGGGACAGAAGAAAAGATCAGTGAGCTTGAATACATAGTAGCTCATCAAACTGAGCTAAAGACAAAAAGTAAGGCTGGATAAAAATGTGAGGGGTGATCTTTGCATGTGATGTGTAGGACAATACCAAGTAATCTACTATTAATGTAGCTGAAGCTGAACCAACTTATATGACAGAAAGCAGGTCAGCTGTTGCCTGGTCACAAGAGAATTTTGGGGGGCATAACAGAAATATTTGATATCTTGATTGTGGAGGTGACTATTTAGGGAGATGCATTTGTCTAAGCTCACCAAACAGTTCACTTGAAATGGTTAAATTTTATTGTTTGCATATTATACTTTGGTAGAGCTGATTTTTAAAATTCCATGGCATTATAATGATACTTAAGTAATAGTGAAAGATCCCCATTTGCCACTACTGGAGGTGACTAGGACCTGCTAGCTGCAAGAACAACAAAAAAAGGAACTTTAACAGTTCAAAGACCTGGTAGAAACACCTAATTAAGTGAGTACTACTACCATCATTAATAGAGTTGATTAACTTGATAAAAACATTCTGTGATGAAAAACATAACATCATCTATAGAGTATTCTTGCCTAAAATACTCATTTGAATCAGGCCTCGAGCTTTTGTTTAATTTATCATGTTAGTCACCATACAGTATATTGTTGGCTTTTGATGTCGTGTTCCATGACTGTTTGCATATAACACCCAGTCACGCCTCTAGCTTTAATTTCTATTTTACAGAATAGGAACAAATATATAAAGCCAATACTGCAAAATATTTTTTGGGGGGGTGCAAAAAGTTGATTTTATTAAAGCACGGGGACAGGACCTGTGGGCAGAAAGAGCTGCTGCCTAATATTGCAAAGTATTAATGGTTGGATTTAGCATACTGAGAAATATGTATTTACTATTCACCTTTCATATGTGGTTGAAAGTTTTCAAAATAAACATGAAAGAAAATGATTAGTCAAAAGGGTTGCTGACATATTATGTTACATGAGTACAGTGAAAACCTGCAATAACAGGCCCAGAGGTAATGTAAATCTGGATCCAGAACTGGAAATTATGTTTTTATAGCAGACTCATCCTTAGCATTCCCTTAATCTTGAGGTGGATGAGGCTTCACATTTTATGCAACTAAAATTTTTAGGTTTCTCCTATTGCATGCCAACAAGGGTATTAATTACCATTTTTTGAGTCACTGAGGTACAAGGATGACATACTTTTGAATTCCTGATGTACAACAGAACGTTACAGGATGACAATTTAAGAGATAATGTTATTCAGGAAAATGTGTTTATACAGATAATAATTGATTTTTTTGGTTTTGTTAATTCACTTTGTTAATGTACTTTGGCTTTCAAATGTACCTTCAATTCAGATTTTTTTTTTAAAGATTTTTTATTTATTTGACAGAGAGAGACACAGCCAGAGAGGGAACGCAAGCAGGGGGAGTGAGAGAGGGAAAAGCAGACTTTCTGCCTGAGCACAGAGCTCGATGTGGGACTCGATCCCGGGCCTCTGGGATCATGACCTGAGCCGAAGGCAGTCGCTTAACCAACTGAGCCACCCAGGCACCCCATCTTCAATTCAAATTTTAAAAATATAGTTAGTATCTTAAAGAAAGAGTCATATAGTCTATAGTCCCTTCTGCAGATCTCACCCCAAATATGAGTTATGAAAAATTTCTGGGTATCTTTGACTTCTTACATTAACTTTCTCTTGTATCTCCTCACTGTCAAAAAAAGGAGAGAACTGCCCTCAACCCAAATAAAAGGAAAAATTTAAACATGCAAAAAGTAATTGTGCTCTGGAACAACATAAGTCATGTACAGTTTCCAAAAAGATGGTATTTAAAATTCTTGGTCTCTTGGCAAGCTCCTATTAAAACAGGAATGGTAAGCCAGATGAAGAATGTGTCTTTGTGACAAAAGGCATTTCAAAAAATGTAAATACCTAAATACCAGGTTAAGAAGACTCTTATTAAAGTTTAATTTAAGCAGCTATTGCTTTGTTTCAATTACTGAATTTGTCAGGGGCTGCAAATAGTACTACATTCAATACAAAGATTTTTGTGACTATCATAGACATCATAACAATATAACAATAGTTTGTGCATCACTGTATGTATAGTATACCCATCAGTATCTAGCACATGGCAGATATTCAATAATCAATTAGTGAATTTGTGACACATTAACCAGCCAACAATTAATCAATCACTATATAAACCCTATTTTTTGGAAAAGCACAGGCCATCTATTTTTTTGATTTCTTATGCTTAGAAAAAGTTTATTCTTCACACCACAAAAGGCTTTATTCTAATTAGCAACACTGAATGGAAACACAGTGTAGAAAAGAGTGGATAAAATAGACTAACCAAAAAGGGAGCATAACAGTCATGTTGTTAGGAGTTATAAACCAAACAGGAAGGATATAATGGAATTTATCCAGCTTTTCCCCTTTTGATTAGGTATTTATAATAAGTAACTACTGAATGAAAAGAGAAAAATCTAATGCAAATGATAGACAGGCAAAGGGAAGAAAAAATGAATCGACCCAAACTACTAATGTCAATTCTTCTGAAAGCTCTTGTGGTCAAGTCTATCCAAAAACGTCATTATGACCATCTGGTAAGTACTACCCCAATTCTACACTCACATATTTGCCATCTAATTTTAGCTGGGTTATTCTTTATACCTGATAGGTGAAAATCAAATGAGAGATCATTGTAAGATAGTACTACAATTAACTATATTTCATAGATATTTAAAGCTTAGATAACAGATCCAGCATCATGGTTTTTAGCATATTTTGTATTTTTGGTAAGAAAATTATCTCTGAGAATGCAGACATAATCCTGGTATTAGGAGGGAATTCTGCTGTGGGAAACTCACTTCATATTTTTAGCTTTAAGCTAACAAACCCAGGGCTGTTAAGCACACTCATGGAAATAACAGGTCACTGAGCCTAATGCAGACTGTGGGACTGCTACCTACTACTGCTACTGCTGTGGGGCTTGGTGAGCGATGGTACCAGACAGTAACACCACGGAGGGAGTCTGGAAATGGAAAATACAAGAGAGAACACACCCTTCAGAAAACTTCTGAGACTTGTCCTATCCACCAAGGCTCTGAAATTGGCTTCATTCAGAGTATGGGGAAACAAACAGCAGGAGAAACTCTTACACACAAGCCAGTGTCTCTCACACCAGGCAAAGGCTTGCCAGCAGTACTTGGCCGGTACATTAGGGTAGTGGTTTAGCCTGACCCTGAATTCAGAGTGGAAAATGGCTATTTATTGTACACCCTGCCCTCTTCACTATGGAGACAGTGGATCACATGCCAGAAACAAAGGCAAGTTGAGTTTACTGGGGTCTCTCTATATCAGGCAGATGGCAAGCCTTTCTGGTTCAGATCACTTCTGTGTAGTTGTGCCAAAAACATGCTCATACTCCCTCTGTTTGCCTAAGCTGTCTCTCCCCTCACCATCCCCTTCCCCCTCAACCAACCACTGAAACACTTTAGAGTCCTGAAGGGATATATGAAAATCACTAGTTTAGATTAACCCTCAACCAATGCAAGAACTCCTTGTAGAGAATCCCTGGCAGTATCTTGGACACTTGGAGTGCTACACTGTGTCCCGGGGGAACTTATTCTCTCACAGGGCAAATGACTGTTAACAGAGTATTTCCCAATGCCAGGCTCAAAACGGCCTCCTTCCTACCTTCTTTTGGTTCAAGGTATGCCTCTTGACATTGCATGGCATAAATCTTGTGCTATATCCCTGTTTTTCTAATTAAATACTACTCATCTGTCAACACCCATCTCAAATTCTACCTCTTCTGTGTTACCTGCCCCGACAACTCCCACAGTGGTCTCTGTGTTTTCTGGGTTCCTTAAGTATTAAGTATACTTGTGTGGACCATGCCTCACCATTTATGTTTTCTAGTCTCAGTTATTTTTGGCAGTCTTTATGCCCTCCTAATAGGAACATTCTCCTGGAGGTCTGGAGAGTCTCAGTCTTTCTAATATGTCTATTTTCTACATCCCTTCAACATGTCGCATTGGGTAGATAACTATACACAAGTGTGCACAGGTCATCCACGAACTGGTCCTAATTACAATAATTTTGCTTAGTACTTATCATATTTCTTCAAGAAAATCTCCACTATAAACACATCCAACTGCCAAATTGTATCCTATGTCTTCCTCCTTTGCAAATAACTTCTTTATTTCCACCTTAACATCTCTGCTGCTAGGTCAGGGAATATTATTCTAGGGTACAGGAATTCTGGACACTGTACACAAAAATGCATATTTTTTTTTTTGTGGGAGAGAGGGCTTCATGCTTTCATACACAATCCTCAAAGTGTTCCATGACCCCTTACTGAAAGATTAAAATCTGTTGTAATATTTTTTGCCTTGTCTGCCTAATCAAGTCTCTCTCTTTTTTTAAAAGATTTTATTTATTTATTTGACAGAGAGAAACACAGCGAGAGAGGGAACACAAGCAGAGGGACTGAGAGAGGGAGAAGCAGACTTCCCGGTGAGCAGGAAGCCTGATGTGGGGCTCAATCCTGGGTCTCTAGGATCATGACCTGAGCCAAAAGCAGTCGCTTAACCAACTGAGCCACTTAGGCACCCCCCAAGTCTCTCTTTTTAAAAGATCAGCTTATGCCCCTGAACCAGTGAACTTTCCATTATCAGGGAGGACTTTCCAAGGCTCTGAACACATATATATCAATTTTATGCCATTAATTTGATTACGTACCTTGTGAAAACTTTAAAATTAGTATCTTTATCGTGATGTAAGTCTTCTGTTAATTTCTCTTGATTATAAACCCTCCAAATAACAGGTTCAGTGTCTTTTTGTTACATGTACTATCTTGTATGAAGCAGGTACTCAAAACTAATACTCTGCACACAGATGAAGATGCTGAATCATCTTCAAATTAAGCAGTGTTAGCAACTGAATTCTAAGGCGTCCACCACGGCTGTGGTGCTGTTGGAGCTGGGCAAAACGTCCCAGTTAGCTGCCACCTCACCTCTGCTTTACGAATATTTTCTCTAGCTTCATCTATTTTCTGTTCCAACTCTGCTCGGCTTTGTTCTGACACTGCAACTCCATGACATTCCAGATCATCTAGAACCTATTAAAGAAAACAGGAAAATGATGACTGTTTCTTCTTTTTGTCTTTTTTTGCTTAAGTGACTACCGTATTTAGGCAATTTAATAAACTTCAGTGACAAATGACCACAATTCCTTTTTTAACCTTTCATTTTTTTCACTTATTTGTTAATTAAAAAAAACCTCCTGATACAATCATACTCATACAAAGTTGCAAAAGTAGTACAGAAAGTTCCTACCCCTTTCCCCATGGCAACAACTTATATACCTATACTACAATATAAAAACCAGGAAACTAACATTGGCACAATCTACAAACCTTATTTGGATTGCATGTTTTGATATGCTTACCTTCAATTTCTAAAAATTGAATGAATAAAGAGCTGCCTGGGTGGCTCAGTTGGTTGAGTCTCTGTCTTGGGCTCAGGTACTATTCCAGCATCCGGGGATTGAGTCCTGCACTGGGATCCCTGCTCAGCAGGGACCCTGATTCTCCCTCTCCTTCTGCCCCTCCCCCTGTTCCTGCTCTCTAATACATAACATCTTTCAAAAAATTATGTGAATTGTAAAACAACAATAAAAAATGGCAAAAAGTCTCATATTTGCACATCCCACTATATGCCCCCCCCGATAATTACTGTTCCATCAATTTACATGTATTTTTCTGAACTATCACTTATGTAGCTGATCCTGAAACTATTTATATGTAAAATATAATTTATAGATATATTAAGAGTTATGGAATTTAAGATAGGGAGCTTAGCAGCTCAATCTAATCATTATGACCCCTTACAAGCAAAGAACTTTCTCTGGCTAGAATCAGAAGAGAGACAGACCAAAAAGGAAGTTAGGTATATTCCAAGCATGGGAAGGATTCAATGCATCATTGCTGGCTCTGAGATGTAGGAGCCCATGTGCAAGGATCAGAGAGAGTAGCCTCCAGGGACTAAGGGCGGCTCCCAGCTGACAGGAAAGATGCAAGGACCTAGGTCCTACAGTTACTAGGAACTAGATTTTCACAACAACCTGAATGAGCTTGGAAGTGGGTTCTACCCTAGAGGCCAGCCGAGCTAGCTAAAACAACTTGATTTTGGCCTTGTTAGAGGCTGAGCAATAAAATCAGCCAAGCCCATCCAGATGTCTGACGTACAGAACTGTGAGATAAAATATTTGGTACTGCTTTAAGCTACTCAGTTCCTGGTGATTTGTTATGGCAGATACAGAAAAGTGACACAATCAACAAATATAATGTTTGCTTTAAGTTTCAGGAAGATATCCCTGTTAGGATGAAAAATTCTTTATCTTGCTGTCTGTGACTTTTGTTGTGTTTTCTAATCACTAAGAGATAATTTTATCATATGATTTTTCGGTAACTATAAAAATAATCATAGAATTTTTCATATTTGGTAAATGCAGTTATTATATTGATAAATTTTCTAGTGTTGAATCACCCTGGTACCCTAATTAGTCACGTGCTTAAGTTTGTGACATCTTTGTTAAAAGTCAATAGACTATATATGCGTGTGCCTATTTCTAAACTCTTTTTTTGGTTCCATTCATCTCTAAGTCCATTCTTACACCAATACTACTACATCTTGATTTCTATAGTTTTATGTCTTGAAATGAGGTAGAGTAAGCCTTCCAGTTTTTAAAAGATTTTACTTATTTGAGAAAAAGCACGAGCAGAATGGGGCAAGGGAGCTGGATAAGCAGGTTCCCCGCTGAGCAGGGAGCCAGGACCCTGGGATCATGACCTAAGCTGAAGGCAGACACTTAACCGACTGAGCTACCCATGAGCCCCATTTTGTCAATTTCTTGTGTGTGTGTTTTTAAAAGATTTTATTTTTTTATTTGTCAGAGAAAGAGCAAGCACAAGCAGGGGGAGAGGCAGGCAGAGGGAGAAGCTTCCTGCTGAGTAGGGAGCCCAACATGGGACTCGATCCCAAGATGCTGGGATCATGACCTGAACTGAAGGCAGCTGCTTAACCGAATGAGCCACTCAGGCGTCCCCAGTTTGTCAATTCCTTATAAAAACTTCTGCTGGATGTTTGACTTGGATTGCACTGAATAGATGGATTAGTTTGGGGATAATAGGTATTTAAAAAATATTGCTACCTCTACAAATGAACAAATTAAAAAAGAGATAAACCAAAAACAGACTCTAAATATAGAGAACTGATGGTTACTAGAGGGGAAGTAGGTGGGAAGATGGGTGAAATAGGCGATGGGGGTTGAGTACACTTATCATGATAAGCAGTAAGTAATGTATAGAGTTGCTGAGTCACTATATTGTACACCTGAAACTAATACTATAGCTTTGTAATAAGTTTTAAAGTCGGGAGGTATGAGTCCTTCAACTTTGCTCTCTGCCAAGACTGTTTTGGCTAGCTGGGGTTCCATGAGATTACATATGAATTTTAGGATGGGTTTTTCTATTTCTGCAAAAAAAAATACTGCTGGGATTTTGACAGGTATTGCACTGAATTTGTAGATCATTCTGGGTGGTATTGTCATCTTAATATTATCTTCCATTTCATAAACACAGGATGTCTTTCCACTTATTTAATAATCTTATTTAATTCCTTTCATCAGTGTCTTCCAGTTTTTAGTAGACAAGTCATTTGCCTCCTTGGTTAAGTTTATTCCTAAGTATTTTATTCTTTTTAATGGTATTGTAAATGAAACTGTTTTCTTAATTTCTTTTTTTGAAGTGTATATTGTTAGTGTATAAAATGCAACTCATTAGGGGAGCCTGGGTGGCTCAGTTGGTTAAGTGTCTGCCTTTGGCTCAGGTCTTTTTTTTTTTTTAAAGATTTTATTTATTTATTTGACAGAGAGAAACATAGCGAGAGAGAGAACACAAGCAGGGGGAGTGAGAGAGGGAGAAGCAGGCTTCCGGCGGAGCAGAGAGCCCGATGTGGGGCTCGATCCTGGGTCTCCAGGATCATGGCCTGAGCCGAGGGCAGTCGCTCAACCAACTGAGCCACCCAGGCGCCCCTTTGGCTCAGGTCTTGATCTTGATCCCAGGACCCCATGACTAAGCCCCACACTGGGCTCCCTGCTCAGTGGGATGCCTGCTCCTCCCTCTCCTCTCTGTTCCTGTGCTCTCTCTTGTTATCTCTGTTACTATCTCTGTCTCTCAAATAAATAAAAATCTTTTAAAAAATGAATTTTGTGCATTAATTTTGCAGTCCACAACTCTGTTGAATTTGCTTACTAGCTCTAATAGGTGTGTGTGTGTGTGTGTGTGTGTGTGTGTGTGTGTGTGTGTGTAAGATCATTTCACTTGTGAAGAGAGATAATTTCACTTCTTTCTTTTCAATTTGGATGCCTTTTAATTGTTTCTCTTGCCTAACTGCCGTGGCTAGAACTTCTATTATAATGAATATAAGTGGGAAAAGGGGGCATCCTTGCCTTGTTTCAGTTTGGACAGCTTGTATTGCTATTTATACTTTTAAGTTCATTGTTCTTTTTTTGTGGCCATCCAATCTACTCAACTTTTCATTTCAAATATTGTATTTTCAGCTCTTGAAGTTCCGCATGGTTCTTTTATATTTTCCTTTTCTTTCTTCAAATGTTCATGTTTAGTTTCTTTCAAATCCTTGAATTTATTTACTGTTCTAAAGTCCTTATTTGCTAATTCCATCATCTTTGACATTTATGGATTTGCTTCAATTGATTTTTCCTTTGGTCATGGGTTATATCCTCTTGCTTCTTTTAATATTTAGCAAATTTGACATTGTGAATAGTATGTTTTTTTAATGCAGTTTTTTTAGAGGGGGGAGGGGCTGAGGGACGGGAGAGAGAAAAGAGAAAAAGAGAATCTTAAGCGGGCTCCATGCCCAGCACACAGCCTAGTGTGGGGCTTGATCTCACAACCCTGAGATCATGACCTGAACCAAAATCAAGAATGGGATATTTAGGAATGCCTGGGTGGTTCAGTCGGTTAAGCGTCTGCCTTTGGCTTAAGTCATAATCCCAGGGTCCTGGGATTGAGTCTTACAACAGGATCCTTGCTCAGTGGGGAGTCTGCTTCTCCCTCTACCTGCCTCTTGTGCACTTGAGCTTCTGCTCTGTCTCTCTGATAAATCAATCAATCAATCTTTAAAAAAAAGTGGGATGCTTAACCGACTGAGCCACCTAGGCACCCCGTGAAAACTGTGCTACTGAGTACTGGATTTTGTTTCCTTCCTGTGAAGAGCAGATTTTTTTTTTTTTCCTGGCCGGCAAATAAGTTACTTATGGATTAATTTGATCTTTTTGAAGCCTGTTTTAAAGCTCTGTTAGGTTAGTTCTAAAGTAGTCCTATGTAAGACAAGTTAGCCCTGAAAACACTGTATGATCCTTTTTGTAGTCTCCTGAATGCCCCAGGTGATCCATGAGCAGTCTCAACCTTTGCTAATCAGAACTTGAATGTGTCCTGGACCTATGTGACCTCTGGGAATCCTTTAGTTTATCTCCTCTGTCATTTTCTACCCTGTACTGTGGAATTTGAAGGGGGGACTTGTGTCGATTTTTGGAATTCTTTCTCTGCATCTCCATACTGTCTGGTACTTTGCCACTTCAGCCACTCTGAACTCTGATCTCTGTCATGTCAACTCTGAGTCTATGGTGCCCTGCTTAAGTTCTCCCTCCCTGCACTGCAATATAGAAAGTGCCTTTAGGCAGAAAACCTAAGAGGTGATGTGGCTACTAACTTCATTGTTTTTTAAGTGTGATCCCGTGGTAATTTATCATGGTGCTTTATCTCAGCCAAAAGCAGAACTGGTTTTAGTATTAACAAAACCCTTTATTTTGTTGCTTAAATTATACCTTACTAGATTAAAGCTTATCGTAAGTCATGCTATTAAGAAATGGAAAAGTTGTTGAAATCTGCCTGTATCTATCTCCTAGCAAAAAGACACAAGATGCCTTGACAACAGAGAGAGGAAGCAGACTTATTTTTAATATTTGAACATTTATTTTCAAATACAGTAAAACATTTTAATGAAACAAAGTCTCTTTATGTGTTTTACATTTTGAAGTATAAAGCTGCAATAATTCATCTAGTTACTATTTATTGGATATATGGTAGACAGAGAACTTGTCTCTCTAGTTCACAAATTCTTTGAGATAAACTGTTTTAGAGAAACTGCACTCAAGAAGCCTTATCTCTCTGTGAATTTCAATTACATGATCAGATTCTGAAATTTATACTGGAGTCTGACACCAAATTTTGGGGGATTTGTGGTAAAGACAGAGTTTTATTTTGCATGCAAGAGGGATAAAAGCTGTTATAACCAGAAGGTAGACTGTGGAAGACTGTCTTTGAAAAAAGTTACTACAGTATTTTCCATTGCACATGTTCTTCTGGGACCTTGCTATTTCCCTACCAAGAAGTGGAGTTTATGTTCTCTCTCCCTGAACCTGGACAACAGGCCTTTGTCACTGCTTCAGTTAACAAAAATATGACACTGTACTATCAGGTTATTTCTGAGACTAGGCCAGAAAAGATAATGTAGCTCCTACTTGACTCATTCTTGGAATTCAAACCTTTGGGGACCTGTGCCACCAGGTAAGAGGTATAGCTCAGCTGAAGCCACTCCGCTGGAGAGACCATATGAAGAGACCCCATAGAGACAGAGATGCATGAGGAGCTCTAACTGCTCTAGTTTCCAGCTGTTAAGTATTCCTGTTCCACGAACCAGCTATTTCAGTGGGGAAGCCTGTGAGGTGACTTGAGTGCCAGTCACACTGACTGTAACCACATGGGAGACTCTCAAGTGGCAAGTGGCAAGCTAAGTCCATCCAGAGTGCTAAGAGACAATTAAAAATGCTCTTTTTTGTGGCATTAAGTTTGAGGTGTGTTGTTTTACAGCATTAGATTAGTGAACACTGAACTCAGGACCCCTGTGAGACAGTAAAAAGAAGTCAAAGCAGGCAAGAGGATATACGTATACACAGAAGAAAGGCCCAATGTTGGAGATATTAATTTATGATTTTTGGTAAGTGAAACCATGGTACTGGTTGAAAGTGCCTATAATGAGAATAAAGAATAAGAAAAGATATCTTAGTACAGAATGCTAAGGAATTCGAATATTTAAATATGAAGTAGAGAAAGAACCTACCAAAGAATATAGGAATGGCCAGAGAGGCAGAAAGAAAACCACAAGAATGTTAAGTCACAGATTAACTAGAGAAAAGAGTGTTTCAACACAAAGACAGTTGTCAATTATGATGAAACTGCCAACAGGTTTTGAGAAATAGAAGTGTCCATTTTGGATTTAGCAACATAGACCACCACGGGTGATTTTGGCAAGTGTAGTCTGTATGAAGTGTGAGGGGAGGGAAAGTAGGAAAAGTCTAAATATTATGGGCTAAAAAATAAGTGTGAGATTAGGAAATCTAGAAACGAACAATTCTTTTAAGAAGTTGGATATGAAGATAAAGAAGAAGTTATAAATAAATGGTTAGAGTTTAATACACTTTTTGGTGTTTAATTTTACTTTTAAAATATTTAATTTTATTTTATTTAGTTTTTTTTTGTTAAGTAAACACTACATTCAACATGGGCCTTGAACTCACGACCCTGCAACCAAGGGTTGCAATCAAGGGGCGCGTGTTCTACCGACTGAGCCAGCCAGGTGCCCCTTGAAGATACACTTTCATGGAACCTATAATTATGTCTTCAAAAAATTTGTCTCGGTCATTAAAAGCTTAATTCAACACAGGTATGTCTCTTCTACTACCTGAAAAATGGTAATACACTATCACTAGCTTTTCTTAGGAAATTTTATCGCAAACAGATAAATTACTATGTTGTTGCTTGAAAGGCTTAAGGAATTTCCAACCTGAGAGCTGAGAGCATACTGCTGTGTGGTTGAAATTACGGAAAAAAAAAAAAGAAGACATTTTTTACATTAATAAAACTCAACTCCTTAAATTGGTCTGACATTAGCTAAATACCGCCTAAGACTCTATTACACTTACCCGTTGTTGGTGAACAATGTTTTTGTGCTCACGTGCCACACGTGTAGCCCATTTTCGAGCCTCCTTGTTTAGACTGTGCTCTTCTGTGGTCCCAGTTTCTGATTCTAATTGTCGGCTCTACAACAATAAGAGAGAACAGAGACCAAACATTATTATGCCTATTGAAATCACTACTGTTTGTAGGTGGACCAGAGAGCCTTCACTCAATCAGTGCTCAAAACAAGCCACGCTCCACTACTGCGGAAAGCAATGTTTCATGTCAGAATGTTAGTGGGACGGTATGAAACCATAAATGACCACAGGTTTTTTTCAGTTTACACTGCTTCATCTCTAATATTGTGGAATTATCCACTCTGGTTGTGAAAATAAACAAAGAAAAAAAAGTATTCATGCCAATCTACTAGGACACTAAAATAGTTAAATAGGTAAAATGGAAACAAAATTGTTTCAATGGGATTCTAAAAAAGAATCAATGGATAGAAGTGAAGAGAACAAAACAATACAAGAATAACACAACCTCTCTCTCTGTCCACAAAGATACTGGGTTTAATTTATTAAATTAGTTTCAGGTCCATCACCAATTCACCAAAAACCCTCAGACTAGGTTTTGCCTTTCCTCTGGAAAACTTTAAGATCATATGAGAGGAGTGCTTGATTTATTAAATGATCAGTAAAGATTTCTTCTAGTCCCCAAATACGATTATTCCGTTTCACAAAGAACTGCAAAATTTAAATTAGCAGTATTAACAGTTAATCCCTACTATAAAAAATATTGTGAAAAGTGCTTCACATAACTTTTATAACAACTTTATGAGATACTTCATACAGCCATCTTATGGAAAAGGAAACTGAGGCTGAGAAATGTTAAAATTTCTAGTGTCTACCAGATAAATGTTACAACTTTGATTTATACAAGTTTGATTTCAGAATCAGAGCTCTTAACCTCTAAAACTATTTTAATTTTCTCTAAAGAACCCATGAAAAGAAATCTAATAATTGGGAGAGCAAAAAAATTTTTTTTGACAGAAAGAAACACAGCTAGAGAGGGAACACAAGCAGGGGGAGTAAGAGAGGGAGAAGCAGTCTTCCCACTGAGCAGGAAGCCTGATGTGGGACTTGATCTCAGGACTCCAGGATCATAACCTGAGAAGAAGGCAGACGCTTAATGACTGAGCCACCCTGGCACCCAGAGCAAACAATTTCTTGAATATGAATAACCCAAGTGGATTTTAATACAAAAAAGAAGCAAAATTTTACAACGGAAATATCTTAGAAAACTGACTTTTGCAAGGCCACACAGCTCAAAATTGGTAGAGTAAAGTAGAATTTGGCTGAATTAAGAACTTAATATTTCTGTTGGGGGGGTTATAAGCAAGGTCCAGAAACTTGTACTCTATGCAGACATTTCAGCTAAAACTAGATTATACAATGATCAATGCACTGAAATAAAGCAAAAGAATCAAAATCAAAATCTTACCAATTTCACAATTACATTTTATTACTCTGATTCACTCTTTGGGCCACTAGAAATCGGGGAGGAGGGTTGTCTTTATTATTGTATTTTGTTTTGTAAAAAGATCTGGGCATTTAAATTTTAGTCCATTCCTAGAAGTCAAGGTATATAATGTTAAACTGTGGATGCAGATTGCAAATGCACTGTACATTAACCAGAGGAATCTAATGTATAAGTGGAATGTCAGAAATGTATATTCTGAAGAGCCCAGGCATAGGTTTTTAAAGTCAGAGAGACTTAGTTTTTATTCTATGTCCTTTATTAATCTTTATGATCTTGGGTATGTTTTTCTTTTCTTTTTTTTTTTAAGAGAATCTTTTTTTTTTTTTTAAAGATTTTATTTATTTGACAGAGGGAGAGATCACAAGTAGGCAGAGAGGCAGGCAGAGAGAGAGGAGGAAGCAGGCTCCCTGCTGAGGAGAGAGCTAGATCTGGCACTCAATCCCAGGACCCTGAGATCATGACCTGAGCCGAAGGCAGAGGCTTTAACTCACTGAGCCACCCAGGCGCCCTTGGGCATGTTTTTCATCTGAGTCTTAGTCACATTTGAAAATTGGTGAAAATGCCAATCTCATAGGGGTTGTTAAGATAAAATGAGCTCATAGTATAAATATTCTCTTACAGTACCTATATAATTAAGTATCCAATAAGCGGTAATTGTTAATGCTAAACATGTATTTGAAAGTAACTTGAAACAAAATCTTGTTAATATTAATAAAAAATTCCACATAATTCCTAGGTTCTAGCTAGCCCAAAGAATGAATCAGAAATAGGACTGACGATATGCTGAAAGATCAAAGCAGATCTCAAACAGAATGAACTTACAGGGAACAGAATCGAGGAGAAAGGAGACAACTGATGGAGAAATTTCATTTTTACCACTGAGCAACATTTTAGGAATAGTTAAGTGGGTTTAAATGTGTACTGGCTACAGAGAGGCCACAGACTTGCTCACACATAATCTCTACCTTTTTTACTGAGTATTTCCTGTGTTTAACAGGTGGGGAAGTAAAGATGGGCCTTTTCCCCTTTCTCTTTGGGTTTACTGTTCCTCAGATGGGAGTGTCCAACAATCAGGCCAGACAACAAATGCCAGTGATTGGGAGGTATGATTTTGTGATTCAAATTCAAATTAATTTATTTTTTTCACAAATTCTAGAATCAAGCCAAGGAAAGACATGTGGAAGTTACCTATAACTCAGGTCTAGACAAATGATAATTTCATACAAGGCAAACACAGCTCAGATATTAAACAATACACAGAGAAATGTTCTAACCCCACCTCTACCATCCAAGATTGCTAGAAATCAGGATCTAGTGTAGATCAGATGGTGGTCTTAGCAGTGGTTGATTCTACCAAAGGAACTGCTAGTGACTGCTTCTTTTTGAAATGTTAGCTAACTTAATCCTTAGTTCACTCTTTTAACATTTTTCCTTTACTTCTTAAAAATGTATTTGAAACATAAGAGAATAATAACATATATAAGCTATGAAGCACAAAATTTAAAGCACATTGCTATCTGCCTAAAGCAAAATATGAGAATTTAAAAATTATGTATCAAAAAGCACTATAGCCTAGCTCTGAAAAAGTTCACTTACTGAACTTGATTATTTTTAAAAGAGACATATGTAATAATATCACGATTCTCAGAATAATGGTAGCACAAAAATAATTCAAATGAATTACAAACTGAAGAGAAATGCTATGAAAGGACTTTCCTATCACTTTTAACTACAGGATTGGTAGTTTTTCATTTGTCATTTGTCAGCTTGGATATTTGGTAAGGTCAACTAAATGTGATTCTTGAGATCTTTGGAAACATCAGATTTTAGAAATCATAAAAGTTTCAGTAAAAAAAAAATTATAGAAGCAGATGGGTCTTTTCCCAGAAAATAAAATCTAAACACAAACCTATGCTGTTCCCTCTGGGTAAAATAACTTCCTTGTTGTTTTTGTTATTGTTCTTCAAATCTCAGGTCACACAAGTAGGGGGAGGGCCAGAGGAAGAGACTCTTTGAGTAGACTCCTCTACTTCAAGTAGAGCACAGAGCCCAACACTGCTGGATCCCACAACCCATGAGATCATGACCTGATCTGAACCCAAGTCAGACACTTGACCAGCTGAGCCACCCAAGCACTCTCAGTGGTTACCTTTGAACAGTGACAGCTGAAATGAAAACTTTCTACTTTATTATGCTTTTTTATAATTAGAAAACTATAGAGCTATGTTAATTTTTCTAAAAAGGTATCATTTATTGCATATTTAAGCTCTGTGCTAATGGCTTTACAAACATTATTTCGTTCTCAAAATAATCCTAATGATGATTCTCAATTTCTCAGTATGGAATTCTATGCTTAGAAAGGATATGTCTTTTCTAAAGCTGGTAAGTGGTGAACGTAGAGCTTGTATTGAGATCTCTTTGACTCCAGATTTCTTGCTGCCTTATGACTGTACTGTCTTACTAATTGTTCTATTTAGTTAATACCAATATTGGTAAAATAGAGGCAGTAATATTGAAAAAGATATTGCTAAAATACAAATTTCCTTTGAATGAAACTTTGGCTAGGCCATTTACTTAAAGGTAAGACAACAGCTTTTGATTCCATTTTGTTTTTAGAAAAACAAAAGCCATTCTGTTTCATACGAATTTAAGAAGGCCTTCAGAGCCCTAGCAATGTTAAATTTTTTAAAGTTCCCAATTTTTTACAGAATATAAATATTAAATAGTCTTTTCAAATTTATAAAGTTATTAAATAACTTTAAAGACTACACAACAAAAATTAACATTCTACTATTCTAGATCTATTTAGTCTTTAAGTCATTTTAACAATTTTGTCCTTAAGACATAATTTCAGTTCACATTAGGATTAACATAAGGGCACAAAAAGGTTAAGACAGGCATCTGGGCATATGCCCAGAAGGGCAAAGTGAGAAGGGACAGAAAGGATAATTTCATACAAGAAACACTGTCATATTTTTCAAGTCTGTTACCAAAATATAACCACTTGAAAGAGAGAAAAAGAGATGGTCAGACATGATGAATGAAAACCACAAACACAGCAAAACACTAGCATTTCAACCTAATTTCAAAAGATAATGTTAGGGTTGTCAAGCCAACGTCACATGCCAGGAACAATCTAGTTATTAACCCTCATTCAAGGGATTTGTACTAATATTTTTCAGCTTATTGGTATATATTTATTGTATTAAATATTTAATCTACTTTAGTTTTTATGAAATTTAATAATATACTATTAATTATTTCAAGAGAGTTATTTTTACTTGTTCTGAAAATAGTCTCTTCAAGTAAAAAGCATCTGGATCTGTGTAGGTTATTATATTCCTAGTACTCTTGCTTATACAGGTTCACAATCCTCTAATTTTGAAATTCACAATGCTCTGAAATCACAGGTGTTTTAGGTAACTTTGGAGCAACAGCTCATTTGTGGCAAAATTTGACTTGAACCAAAGAGACGTTATTTATAGTTTTTATTTATTTCACTTAGTATGACTATTCAAGTGTTTTACTGCAAAAAGACTATGCTGGATCATGAGGTCCTTCCCCTTGTTTAGGGTGTTATACAATATATGGTATATGGATCACCCTTCTAAAACCTGAAAAAGTCTGTTACTTTATTTTTTAAATGTTTTATTTTTAAGTAATCTGTATACCAAATATGGGGCTCAAGCTCACAACCCTAAGATCAAGAGTCCCATGCTCTATCAACTGAGCCAGCCAGGTGACCCTAAAAATCCAGTATTTTTTTAATTTTAATTTTAATTTTATTTTATTTACTTATTCATTTAAAAAATTATTTAAAAATGGAACACTTCATGAAGTCGCGTGCCATCCTTGCACAGGGGCCATGCTAAACTTCTCTGTATTATTCTAATTTTAGTATATGTGCTGCCAAAGCGAGCACTGAAAAATTTTAAGTTTTGAAACACATCTGACCTGAAGGCTTTGTTGAGAGACGGTGGACCTCTTAGTCACAGATTTTACTTTAATTAATTAATAATTATTTTATTCGTATGTCAGAGAGAGAGCACAAGCACAGAAGCAGGGAGAGAGGAAGAAGCAGGCTTCCCGGTGAGCAGGGAGCCCAATGTGGGGCTTAATCCCAGGGCTCTGGGATCATGACCTGAGCTGAAGGCAGCTGCTTAACCAACTGAGCCATCCAGGTGTCCCAAAGTCACATATTTTAAATGGATCACAAAACCTGAAAAGGAGTGGAGCAGTGCTTCTCAGGAATTATCGTGACTATACTTGGAGAGTAGCAGGAACTCACAACTGGGTTGAGTGTGCACAGTCCCTCAGGCAAGCAAACAGGAGCTCTTAGATACCAAAGGTAAATTTAAGAGAAAAACATGTCCTTCAGTAATGCCAGGAAAACAAGACAAAAAAACAACAAATACCACTGTGTCTGACACCCTCTAGATATATCTAAAGGCCTGACTGGTTGGAACAGCCACATGAGGAGTATGCCTTTATTCTGGCAGCTCTCACAGAGACTGCTTTAAGAGCTATAATCACAGACTAGACTACAAAAGTGAACTCCCAGGCTCTTTTGTGTCAGTACCTTACCAGACATCTGTGGAAAGCTTTAGATACCTGTAGATGGTTAGAGAACGCATCGAATCCAGAGAAAGCACAACGACTCATTACACAGATGGTAGGTTTTCTACAAAAACCAAGTCTTTTTCGAAAGACTGAAGAACTTAGGACAACCCCCTCTGAACGCTTGACTACCAGTACTGCTGTTTCTGGAGAGCAACGCTCATGTCTACAATCAGAGCCTTTCATTTTTGGATACTGTGGTCAGTATATGTATAAGAGGGTAGTGCCTATTTACCCACAAGGAGGATTTTCCACAAATTCTTTATCACAGTATTTCATGTTCATATGCCAATGCTATATGCAATACAAGATTTCCATCAGCAGATAAAGCCACTCGCTAACAATGAGAATTTTCAAGTAATTTCCCTGTATGGTATATTGGTCCCATACAGACTTTAATAAAAAAAGGTAACTTCTGGAGAAATAACTGACATACATCACTATATAAGTTTAAGGTATATAGCATGTTAGTTTGATTTACATATATTGTACATATTTTTTAATAGATGCATAAAATGCCCCGCTTAAGTGCAAAAGTCCTAAATTATAGCAAGTAGTCATTTTACTTATTATAACTGACTAAGCCACCCAGGCACCCTTGTCAGCTATTTTTTATATCTGTGATACTCTGATAAAAATGTTAGTTTACAGTATCTGTGAAGATCTTGCTATGTGCAGTTCAGGAAAGGTAAAAAGAAAAGGGTCCTTGCATCCCCACCAGGAAATACAGGGGAAAATTTTCCGTAAGTTTTTCCTGTCTTTATATGTGAATATGTGTGTTTCCTGTATCATTCCCCATCCAGGTTAAATAGGATAGGAGGTCCTTTTCATTGGACACGAGGAAATGTCCTTAAGGGCACACGTCACTAGTTCTGGTAATGGAAAGAACGAACACTGAGGTGTATGTAGGGCAGAGGTGTTGAAAAGTATAAAAGGGGATGGGAACAGACACTAAATGTTACCTATTGGCTGCTGTTTATTCCACACAGATTGCTTTTTAGGCTTATAAGCTGCTAAGAAAGAGGTTGATGAGATCCACATTGTGGAATGAAAAAGGATAACACAAGTCCCAGGAGACTTTCAGTCAACTCAATAAGGGAGTTAACAGTGGGGGTACCATGAATATAAAAGTATTACAAGAGTTCATAATCTTTATAATGTCTTCTATATTTGATATTTTGGTGTTTCCTATGGCAATTAGGGGCAAAACCTAAAAAAATGAAATATGCTTGTCTTGTGGAAAGACAGTCAACATTTATTCTCTATCTATTGTGTGCCAGGTACTGAGACAAATGCTTAAGTATCTCATTTAATTTTCAAACAGATTAAGGTCTTCAACATTTACATAGGAGAAGCCTGAATCAGAGAAGTTAAATATATATAAACATATAAATAAATAAACATAGCCAGCAAATGGCACAGCCAGGAGCTGACTCCAAAGCTCATGATTTCTCACTGTATGATACCTGGATCAATCTCTAACACAAGTATGACCCTCAGACAGCTGAATGACCCTCCAAAACTGGGATCCTCATACATATATATATATATATATATATATATATATATATACACACATACATATGCATATATGTATATGTATATATGTATATGTACGTATATACAAATATATATATATATTTGCCAATTTTCCCTTATAGAAATTCCTCTTTTTTAGGGGGGTAAGGGAAATTTTAGGGTACATCTCATATTATTCTTAGAATAATCCTGCATTAAAAACTCATTTCAGCAGAGAAAGATGAACAGTACTCTTTCTAGGAAGGATTTTTAAATTTCTGGTATCATCTGAAAATGGTTTTTGAGGATATAAAGAAAGAAAACTGTAGAAATCAGTAACTCTATATGGAAATAAAGACAAGAAAAATCTTTCAGTGTTAACCACGAGACAACTAGTAAGTTACTGTATCAAACAAAACTTGCCACTGATCATTGTCACTTGCAATGATCTTATAGTTAACACTAAGATTCCCAATCTAATTCTATGGCTGCACAAAACAGAAATAATTGTGTACTTATAAAGCCATTTTGGCCAGTTTCTTCTGGTATCTCACTCTGAAGCACAAGTCAAAATAATCATATATTAACAAGAAATTTCAATTCATCAGCAAGATGAGTAAAAAAAACCAAAAAGGGTACAATCATTTCAACCCTTAATTAACTTTGAGAGTACTACTGTGACTGTATGCTTCTATCTGGATATTTTGGACTCTTGCAGGAAAAATATTACAATGTGAAATGGGGTATATTAAAAAAGGCTTCAGTTTCCCCTTGATAAAGGCAAGATTAGCTCTACAAATCTTTTCAACACGCCTCTTGAGGAAAACGAAGGTGCATTAGACAAGATGAAAAATAAGTTCAATCCTTTCACTATAAATAGGCAAAGAAATGCTTAATTTATATGGGAAAATGGAAAGCCCCAGTTTACACATTCAGTGGCCCATTACACACACATATACATTTTTAATCCCAATACCAGGCCCCACCCTTCATTAACATGCAAACCCACACATCCCATCTCCCCCACCCTGACCCACACCCTCATATACCTCAGCTATGGTCATTCTCAGAGCACTGACAGGGGAGAGCTCAATATCCACCAGCTGGGCAGCTTTTAAACTCTGCCCAGTAAAGATTGCACAAGGACAGAAAACAGCATAGTTAGAATTTTAAGGCAAACAGGGACATGCAGCTAAAACATTTAGCAAAGTGTCTAGAAATAGAGTAGGATTTAGGATTGTAGCTGGGCCTTGGACAACTGAAATGAGAGTCTACTGTTATTCTGATTTTTCTGAGGAAAATGGGTAAAGATAAAATAATCCTGAATTAGTCACAATTTTAAGTCAAGCTTGGTGAACCTGTTCTAAACCCCATATCTTCTAATGCTCTGCTTCATTCCTCTCACGTAAAGAAGCCAAATTATAGGATGTCACTGAGTCTTCAAGCAAAAGTTGACTGACTAAAAAAAGGCACTAATATAAAGGGTAAGGGTTATAATCTAGAGGTGAATGCTGATTTCCTATATTTTTTTACATAGCTATGAAGAGAGCTCCTTAAGATGTAAGAAAATAAAGATATCTCTAGCAAAGATTTCTATTAAACTGATACCACAAAACTCTGATATCATAAATTCCCCTGGTTCTGATTCAGGGTTTACTAGAAGAACTTATGAATATAATTTGACTTCCTGCTTGGCTTGCCCACATTGAAAGAATGTGCTAAATATGCCAACATATGCTTTCTTAACTCATAGAAGTTGATTGTGTTTTTTTTTTTATGTTATCAAATTAGCATTTTGGTTCTATTTTTTTAAATTCAAATAATGGCAAACATTTTTCATAAACTCAAGGATAAAATGCACAATTAATATCTGCTTTATAAAATATTGCCAATTTGGGCATTTATGTTAATGCTCTGACATTCTCAGCAATTTGAAAGGAATTATAAAGAGTAATTTTTTGTAAAGCCAACCAAAATATATGCAGGCACATATTCACTGTTCTGTTTATTGATTCTATTCTGGTTAAAATTTACCACTGGTTTCTTTGGAAGTGTGTACATGTGAAGAATTTCATGGATAGAAAGTGTAATTTATATTTGAATTGAAAAAATATTTTAATGAGTATTTTTTTCTTCTTCCCTTTGTTTAGTTTGCAGGTTTTTAGTTACATGTCTTATAACTTAACCTCATTTAATTACTAGCATAAAGATACTGGGTTTTAGTCGCTTTTTAGAAAGGAGAAATGGCAGTTTCTCTGCATACTCACAGTTTTGTTATAAAATTAAGGAGAGGCACTCAGCTTTTTCTGTCTAGTCCAAGGATAACAGTTATTTGAGCACAAACATAGCTTAAAAACAAATGGAATGAAAATCTGGAATTCCCTTACAGTATCACTGTCACAGGGCTGGAACTGGAAGGGCTGGGGTTTGTGAAATACAGCATTCTCTTGTACAAACAGCTGAAGATTATAGTCCCGTACCACCTAAAGAGAAAATAAAGTATCTTTAAGTCTTTAATAAGGTTATGATGATGAGTAATCATATTTTAAAGCTTAAGACTTACTCTGCTACTTTCCAAAAATTAGAAATCACCCAACACTATGTGATCAAAAGAATATGGTAAGTACACATTTTTTCCATTTTTATTTTATTTTATTTATTTATTTTTAAAGATTTTATTTATTTATTCGACAGAGAGAAACACAGTGAGAGAGGGAACACAAGCAGAGGGACTGAGAGGGGGAGAAGCAGGCCTCCCGCCGAGCAGGAAGCCCGATGTGGGGCTCGATCCTGGGTCTCCAGGATCATGACCTGAGCCGAAAGCAGTCACTTAACCAACTGAGCCACCCAGGCGCCCCCCCCCCTTTTTTTTTTCATTTTAAGTAACAGTTGTTACTTATGTGTCCTATTTTCTCAATAGTCTAAATATGGAAAGTACTAGTTTAGAAACTAGCCTAGATTTTAGGACTAGATAATATGCAGTATTTTAAGACAGCAAAAAGATAGCAATTATACAAAAAGTTGCTCTTTTTAATGGGGGCAGTGGGATGAAAACAGGGAAGCATATTAGTCCCTTAGGTCTCTCCCAGCTATAAAGTTTTATAGACCTCTTAAAGTCTGCTATAGGAGATTGTCATCTACCAGGAAACTGTCAGATAACCCCATCCACATCATAAAATAGTATTAAAACAATTTTTTAAAATTATCACCATGGCCAAAGTGGGGCTTGAACTCACGACCCCAAGATCAAAAGTCACATGCTCTACTGACTGTGTCAGCCAGATACTCCACAAAGTACTATTTTTATAGTACTTCTTGACATCATTTCTAGGATTTAACATTTTTTTTTCCAATATTTTCTTTTCATTTTTAAGTAATCTCTATACCCAATGTGGGGCTCGAACCAACAACCCCAAGATCAAGAAGTTGTGTACTCCACAGGGCCAGCCAGGTGCCTCTAGGAGGTTACATTCTAATTACCATCCTAAAGCATACCAAGGAATTCAAATAGAAGGGGAACTCTGATACACAGACTGTAGCAAAACAAACAGTACGGTAAAACAGCCATCTGAAAAGACTTCACTGTACTATATACCCTGGGAAAAGAGTGGAAATCAACATTTAATTGTGAAGAAACCCATTTTCTATTTTGCTACAGGGCTTACCCTTCACTTCTCTTCCATTAGCACTTCTGCCAGATGGGCAGAAGAAGAAAAGTTTAAAGTAGCTCTGTAGCTATACCTTAGTCATTCTGGGAAAAGAGTTTACTGAAGAGATAGAGAAAGTAGGGGTTATATTTTTACATTTTATTTATCAGCACAAACCAGTTCCCTATCGCCAATTCAACAATCATTTATTGGAGAGATTACCAAGCCCAGTGTTAAATGCAGGGGTGAGGGTAATATATAGATGAATAAAAATGAATAAACAAGGTTGACATTGTTGACTTCAAGCAATTTATAATCTACAAAGTGGGAGAACCAGACAGTACGCACACAATTAAATACACTGGGAAAGTATGTAGAGGGTACCAGGAAAACACAGGAGGGTGAGGAGAGGTTGGGAGAATTCTGTCAGGCAAGGCTGGCTGAATAAACATATTCTAAAAAGGAAGTGCATTTTTTCTTTTCCTGGATTCCAGTTTTAAGCTGTGAAAGCTCTTGACACAGCCCTGAGAGCCTCACTAATCACCATGCAGAAAAAGCTAAGAGGATCATCCTCCTAGTTACAATCTTTTTTAGATTTTTAAATTCATTGTAACATATATAAAGTAGAGACAACAAACCCAGCTACCTCTTCCACCCCAAAACTATACTGAAGTCCCAGATACATCTTTTCATTCATAAATATTTCAGTATGATAGCTAAAGGACAAGGACTGTTTTAAAAACCCTACCAATATTAAAATTTACAATGAATGCTTATGAAACAACCAGTAAATATTCAAATTCCCTGATTGTTTCATATTTTTAAGTTTTTCAGATCAGGATCAAAATAAGCCCCCACAGAGTGGGTGGATGATGTTATTTAGGTTTCTTTTTTTTTTTTTTTTAAGATTTTATTATTTATTTGACAGATAGAAACACAGCAAGAGAGGGAACACAAGCAGGGGGAGTGAGAAACACAGCGGGAGGGAGAAGCGGGCTTCCCGCTGAGCAGGGAGCCTGATGCGGGGCTCGATCCCCGGTCTCTGGGATCATGACCTGAGCTGAAGGCAGTTGCTTAACGAACTGAGCCACCCAGGTGCCCCTAGGTTTCTTTTCATATACAGGCTCCTTCCTTCTTCCACCTCTTTTTTTTCCTGTAGCATTTCTGAAGAAACTGCATTTTTGTCCTGTAGCATTTCCCACAGTCTGAATTTTGTTGACTGCATCCTTTTAGAGTTGTTTCCTGTATGTCCTAGAAGTTGGAGCTTGATTGCATCAGGTGTTTTTTTTGTTTTGTTTTTTTTCTTGCAAGGTGATGTTTACTTCCATGAAGAGGCTTGCCTCTGACTTACCTCTTTTTATGATATTAACTGCTACAGTGGGCTGAATAGTGGCCCCTAAAAATGTATGTCCATGTCCTAAGCCCTGGAACCTGTGAATGTTACTTCATTTGGAAAAGGACTTTTGTAGGTGTAATTAGATTAAAGATTTTGAAATCATTCCAGATTCCCATGTGGGCCCTAAATCCAATGATAACTATCTATATAAAAGACCACAGAAGATAACACAGAAGAAGAGCCAATGTGACCATGGTAGCAGAGATTAAAGTAACGTGACCACAAGTGAAAGAATGCCTGCAGCCACCAGAAGCTGGGAGAGGCAGGCACTGATTCTGTCCTAAAACAGTTTGAGGGCACACAGCGATGCCGATCCTATGATTTTGACTTTTGAGCTAAAGAACTCAGAGGGAATAAATTTCTGTTGTTTTAGGCCACCCAGTTTATAGTAATTTGCCCCTATGAAACTAATGTAACAGGCTTATGATGATAAATGCCTAAATCTAAATCTATTAGAGGATGCAAGAACTAGAGATTTTTTTTCTATTTTTCCTATTATTCTAAACAAGGAATTCAATCATTCCCTTTTCATTTATTAGCTGGAATAATTCTATGAAAGAAACTTTGCAAGTCGACTATTTAATTACCTCCAGGTATAGTTTTGTATAAGGAAGGCAAGATAAACACTTAATTCTTTCCTTTTATTATCTAGTTTCCCAACTGAGTTGTTTCCCTAGAAACCTCCAAAGAATACCTAATTATAACTTTAATAAATTATTATTATAAACACAGCTTTAAAAATATTCAATGTGTTTTAGTTCGCTGCAATTATCATTAGTGATGCTAAAATTATCCAATCTTTGGCCAGTACGATCACACTCTTAGTCCTTTTGACATGACCTAGTAGTTTTTGATAATTTTGCTAATTCTTTGGCTTCTATTATGACAAACCATTTAGGGTTTATCTATTTCATGCCCCAGACCTGGAGAATCACACCTATCTTCCCCAAAAGCCCTGTCTCCTTCCCCATCCCTAAACAAAAGGAGAAAGTATTTAGAAAACAAAATCTGGACACTAGAGGTACTAGGTCAGCCACTGGTCTTTTTCTCAAACACTTTATTTTGAAAGGAAGTCACAAAGAGGTCTTTATGTACCTCCCAATGCTAGCGTCTTCCATACTATAGTAAACATGAAAATCAGGAAATCAACCCTGGTACAAAGCATACAGTTTATTTAGATTTCACCATTTACACATTACCTGATTTGGGGATGTGTGTGTAGAGGTCTATGCAATTTTATCACATATGCAGCTTCATGTAACCAGCACCAAAATCAGATACTTAACTGAACCACCCATAAGACTCCCTTATACTGCTCCATAACAGCTATATCCACTCTCCTCATCCCTGATTTCTGGCAACTCCTAATCTGTTCTCCAGCTCTTTAATACGTTATTTCACAAATATTATATGATGGACTCAGGCAGCACATCTTTAAAGACAAAAAAGATTTATTTATTTATCTGAGCGAGAGAGAGAGAGAGAGAGAGAGAGAGAGAGATGGTCAGAAGGAGAAGGAGACTTCCTGTGGAGCCGGGACTCAATCCCGGGGCTCCAGGATCATGACCTGAGCCAAAGGCAGTTGCTTAACCAACTGAGCCACTCAAGTGCCCCAGAGATTTTATTTATTTATTTGACAGAGAGAGAGAAATCACAAGTAGGCAGAGAGGCAGGCAGACACAGCGGGGGAAGCAGGCTCCCTGCTGAGCAGAGAGCCCAATGTGGGGCTCGATCCCAGGACTCTAAGATCATGACCTGAGCTGAAGGCAGAGGCTTAACCCACTGAGCCACCCAGGTGGCCCTGAGTGCATCTTTAGATCCAAATGTTTACAGATTGGATATACCACTTTGTACTCCCCAGGGCAGTCTATGACTTTCTGTCCTAATCTCCTCTAATAAGGATACGAGTCACATTGGATAAGGCCCCCCCATACGACTTCATTTTACCATAATAACCTCTTTACAGGTCCTATCGCTAAACAATCTGAGGTAATAGGGATTAGGGTAATGAGTTTAGGGGGATACAATTCAGTCCATAACAGCATCTTTTTATATGGTATAGCTAATAATATATTTTATTCTGTGGGATGTATGTTGTATGATATATCAGCAGTTCACTCCTTTTTATAGACAAATAGTGCTCCATTATATGGCTATACCAAATTCTATTTACCTAATCATCAGCTGATGGACATTTAGGTGTCCACTTATTGGCTATTATGAATAATGCTGTTTTCAACATCTATGTATGATTTTTTGTTTTAATACCTATTTTCATTTCTCTTGACGTGAAAGTGCCGAGTCATATGTTAACTCTAAGTTTCACTTTTGAGAAACTGTTTTCCACAGTGGCTGCACCATTTTATATTCCTATCAACAATGCTTGAGAATTCTAATTTCTCCACATCCTTGCTAACACTTTTTTGTTATTTTCTGGTTTGGTTTTTTAAAATTATTAAAGCTACCCCAGTGGGTAAAAAATGGTATTTCATTATGGTTTTGATTTCCATTTCTCTAATGACTACTGATGTTAAACATGTTTTTATGTCCTTATTGGCCATTTATATATCTTCTTTCTTTTTAAGATTTATTATTTGAGAGAGACAGTGTGACCAAGCGAGCAGGGGGAAGTGCAGAGCAAGAAGGAGAGAATCTCAAGCCAATTCCCCACTGAATGAGGAGCCCAAGATAGGGCTCAATCTCATGACTTGTGCTGAAACCAATAGCTGGATGCTCAATGGACTGAACTACCCAGGTGTCCCTGTGTATCTTCTTTAGAGAAATGTCTATTCAGGTCCTTTGCCCATTTTTAAAGTTGGGTCATTTGTCCTTTTGTTTAGTTTTAACAGTTCTTTATATATTCCAGATTTTAAAACCTCATTAGGCAAAGGACTGTAAATATTTTTAAATAATAAACAGTAAATAGTAAACAATTATTATAAATAATTTTCCCCTTCTATGGGCTGGTTCTTTCCATATTCTTGATAATGATTTTTTAAAAAGATTTTATTTATTTATTTGACAGAGAGAAACACAGAGAGAGAGGGAACACAAGCAGGAGGAGTGAGAGAGGGAGAAGCAGGTTTCCCGCCTAGCAGGGAGCCCGATGCGGGGCTCGATCCCGGGTCTCCGGGATCATGACCTGAGCCGAAGGCAGTTGCTTAACCAACTGAGCCACCCAGGCACCCTGATAATGTTCTTTGATACACAAAAGCTTTTAATTTGAAGAAGTCTACTTATCTATTTTTTTCTTTGGCTGCTTGTGTTTTAATATTAAAACTAAAAACATATTGCCAATCCAAGGTCATAAAGATTTACTTCTATGTTTTCTTCTATAGTTTTAGGTCACTGATTCATTTTGAGTTAATTTTTTTCCTTTCCCTAAGATTTTATATATATATTTGACAGAGAGAGCACAAGCAGGGGGGAGAGGGAGAAGCAGGTTCCTGCTGAGCAGGGAACCCAATGTGAGGCTCCATCCTATGACCCTGGGATCATGACCTAAGCCAGGGGCAGATGCTTAACTGACTGCCCCTTGAGTTAATTTTTGTATTTGGAGTGAGGCAGGGGGTCAACTTCCTTCTTTTGTATGTGGTTATCCTGTTGTCTCAACATCTTTTGTTGAAAAGACTATTCTTTCTTCTCTAAATGGCTTGGAAACCTTGTTGAACATCAACTGGCCATAGATGTTTAGGCTTATTTCTGGACTCTTGATTCTATTTCATTGGTCAATATGTCTATCCTTTTGCTAGTACCGCGCCATTTTGATTAATTTTTCAGTAAGTTTTGAAATTGGGAAGTGTGAGTCCTCCAACTTTGTTTATTCTTTTCAATGCTGTTTTTGGCTATTGAGGGCTCCTTAGAGTTCCACATGAATCTGAGGACTGCTTTTCCATTTCTGCAAAAAAGGCTATGGAATTTTGATAGGGAATCACTGAATTTAGAATGCTTTAGGGAATACTGCAATATTAGTAATATGAAATCTTTCAATCCATAAATATTTATTATTTACATTTATTTAGGTCCTTTTAATTTCTTTCAGCAATGTTTTGTTGTTTCTCAATGTACAAGTCTCTCAATCCCTTATTTAAATTTATTCTTAGTATTTTATTCTTCAGATACTATTACAGTTGGAATTGTTTCCTTAATTTTTTTTTTGGTTTATTCATTGATGAAGTATAGAGACACAACTGATTTTTGTGTTTTGATCTTACATCTGTGACTTTTTTTTTTTTTTAAGATTTTATTTATTTATTTGACAGAGGGAAACACAGCCAGAGAGGGAACACAAGCAGGGGGAGTGAGAGAGGGAGAAGCAGGCTTCCCGCTGAGCAGGGAGCCTGATGTGGGGCTCAATCCAGGGACTCCAGGATCATGACCTGAGCCGAAAGCAGTTGCCCAACCAACTGAGCCACCCAGGCGCCCCACATATGTAACTTTTTTTTTTTTTTTTTTAAGATTTTATTTATTTGACAGAGAGAAACAGAGCCAGAGAGGGAACACAAGCCGGGGGAGTGAGAGAGGGAGAAGCAGGCTTCCCACCGAGCAGGGAGCCTGATGTGGGGCTTGATCCCGGGTCTCCAGGATCATGACCTGAGCCGAAGGCAGTCGCCCAACCAACCGAGCCACCCAGGCGCCCCTATATGTAACTTTTTAATTCATTTATTAGCTATAGTACTTTATTGTGGTTTCTAAAGTATTTTCTATTTATGTCATCTGCAAATATAGATAATTTTTTTCTTCCCTTTTAATTTGGATGTCTTTTTTTTTTTTTTAAGATTTTACTCATTTATTTGAGAGAGTGAGCGAGCAAGAGACAGAGGCAAGCGAGCACAAGCAGGAGAAGGGGAAGAGGCAGAGGGAGGAGAAGCAGACTCCCTGCTGAGTGTGGAGCCTGACACAGGGCTCAATCCCAGGACCTGAACTGAAGTTACATGATCAACCAACCAGCCATCCAAGTGCCCCATTTTTTTTCCTTGACTAACTGATCTGATTAGGACTTCTAGTACAGTGGGGAAAATGGTCATCTTTGTCTTGTTTCTTATCTCAGGAGGGAAGGCTTTCAGATTTTTACCACTGAGCCCGATATTAACTCAAGGTTTTCCATAAATCCCTTTCATCTGTTAAGGAAGTTCCCTCCTATTTCTAATTTGTATTTTTATCATAAAAATATGCTTGATTTTGTCAAATGCTTTTCCTGTGTGTTTTTTCCCCCTGTGTTTTTTGAGATGATCATATAGTTTCCCCCTTCATTTTATTACTTTAACTTCTTTGCTTAGTCTTCAAAGTATTAAGAATGGCAATAATAGATAATTTAATTTCCAGAGAAATTTAAGAAAACACTTTTGTTTTCTGAATTGTTTAAAGAGCTATGTTACTAATTAGTAGGAGTTTCCTTATGCAGACAGAAAGTAAGCACACATGAACAAACTATAAAGGCCAGCAGAACCATCTTGGAGTTACTATCCTAGAGAAAATATTTATGACAACATCTGCTTCAGTTACATACACAAAGCATTTCATAAAATATTAAGGAGAAAGCAAGCTTCATAAATAATTAAAATTAAACAAAAGCTCCTAGGGCCAGGTGTTTCCCTTTAGGGGATGAAAGATATAGAGAGCACCGTAACAGTTAGAGTGTGTCAGTACGGATTACACCCAAAGTATCTTTGAGAATACATAGAGTTATGATTTAGATATGGTAGGGGGAAGGGGTAATAAACTTCCCCAAGAAGACAAAGTAATAATGGTGTAGAATAAAACCTAAAGAGTTTCAAACTTCTCTCTGGGTTATCAGATCACTGTATTTCTTTTAGCAGTATAATAAGAATAGCCTAACAAACTCTTTGTAACAGAAAAGCACATGGCATGAAACTTGGAGTTATGAGCTCTTCCGGTATTCTGGAACAAAAGGGCTCATCTCCCCTAGTTCACATCATTCTTACTTTCAGTCTAAACAGAAGAAAGAGCATCATCTCATTTATTCCTCATCTCTGGGGAGCAAAATATTCATATAAGTAACTGCAGAGGAAAATGAAAGCTTATCTCTTTATGTGTCCAAATCAATTTATACATTTTAAATTCATTTTCTGTGGAAGTAATATAAGTTAGAGAGATGGCACAGTATAGTAGCAAAATATGAAAAATGCTACATGTGAGTTTGCAACCTCAGGCAGCCATATGAAGGTCCTGAGTCTGTTTTCCTCTCTATGTAATTGGCATGATAGTACCAACCTCAGAAAATGTGCTAAAAACTCCTAGAAAATTAAGTGCTGTGTAAAATATTAGTTATTTTTTTAAGACTATACACTTATTTGCTTTATAAACTTAAGGTAGTATATCTAATCTAACTTATTCTCAGAAAAAGATTTCAGATCATTTTGTCAGAGCACAATCTCTCCGATAAAATTAGAATGTAATAAAATAAAAACAAAAGACAATACCTAATAATACTAGAAATGAAAAACGTTACCACACTACATCCTTTCGAATGAAATCTGGAAAAACTCATTTCTTAAATAATTCATGGGTTAACAAGGGGGAAAAAATGCAAAACAACAAATAACCCTATATTGATAATGCAGTTAGAGTAGAAAAAGAAAATCTTTGGTTTTAAATGGATTTACCTGAAAACAAGACTAAAACAGGATCTAATACAAAAAGAAGCCTGAAAAATAATAAGCACATAAGCTGCAATAAAGTAGAAGGAAATAATAAATAAAGGCAGAAATTAAAGAAATAAAAAACAACATGGAGGAGTAGAACAAAAGTTGACTCTTAGAAGAGATTAATAAAATAGACTGGTAAATCTGATCAACATGAGAGAAAGTACAGAGACAACTGCAGAGGCACACAAATTCATACAGAAACATACACCATCAAATTTGATAAATGAAATGGACAATTGTCTGGGAAAATATACATTACCAAAATGTACTAAAAAAAGAACAGGAACCCTGAGTGGACCAATAAATATTAACAATTTGATCACTAGTCAAAAATCAACCACTCCATAAATGGAACAAAGCCAAGATGTTTTTATAGACTCTTTCCTCTAGCATTCTCTTATGGAAAATGTCAAATGTACATAACATTAAAATAAAAAGAACTGTATGGAAACACCTATATACCCACTACCTAGATTCTTCAACTGACATTTTTCTTTATTCTCTCCCTCTCTCTCTTTCTTTAAAAGATTTTATTTACTTATTTGAGAGAGAGAGAAAGTGAGCCTGCACAAGCAGGGGGAGCCACAGAGGGTGAGAGAGAAGCAGACTCCCCACCGAGCAGGGAGCCCAGTGCAGGAGTTTGGGATTATGACCTGAGCTGAAGGCAGACAGTTAACCTTCTGAACCATACCGGTACCCCCAATTAACATTTTCCTACATTTGCTTTCACATAATTATCCATCTTTCTGCCCATCCTTCTTTCCATACATCAATCCTTTTATATCTTGTATTAGGTTCTGGAAAGTAAAAATAAAGGAAAATAGAAGTATGACAGGATTTCAAAGCACCAGAGCAGTGATCTTTATATTTCCATATCAACTTTATATCTTAAATGTTTTCTAAAAATAGAATTAGAGTTATGGTACACTGAACAAGAATACATACATAATGAGGTGTTTAAGAAGAGTCTACGACTCTTTTCTTAAGGAACCCTGATTCTTTTCCAAACAATATCTTAAGGTATTAGCCAGTTTCTGCTTCCCCTGCCAAAAAAGATGACCAAATTGGATCTTCAAAAATATTCGTTATAAAGTGAATATATTTTTACAAATGCATACATTCAGTCAGGAAATATTTGTTATGCGTTTATCAGAATAAAAATTACATTATTAATCACAAGAACAATTTATCTTCTAAAGAACAGTTTTTCTGCTGCAAAAAATTTTAATCTGTGAGATCCTAAGGAATTCAAACAATTTTGTTTGTTTTCTCTGCACACAGTGTGAACATGCCAGCAAAGCTGCTGGATCTCAACACTTTTGAATAAAAAGATTGTTATCAAAGAATCACAGCATACAGAAGGTAAGGTTAATTTTTAAAAAAACAAAATTGAGTCTTCATTTCTTTAATGATTATAAAATGCTACTTTCCCTTTTGTGCCCTTTTTTTAAAAACATTTTTTTTTTAAAGATTTTATTTATTTGACAGAGAGAAACACAGCCAGAGAGGGAACACAAGCAGGGGGAGTGAGAGAAGGAGAACAGGCTTCCCGCCGAGCAGGGAACCTGATGTGGGACTCGATCCTGGGTCTCCGGGATCATGACCTGAGCCGAAGGCAGTCGCTTAACCAACTGAGCCACCCAGGCATCCCCCTTTTGTGCCCTTTTATTATTCTTTGCACTGAGATATGACCTTGTTGTTCCCCCATATGAATGAGTTGAGGGCACTCAATTTTTTTTTTTTTTTTTTGGCCATACATTGGTCGGCTGGTTTGTTTTATTTATTTATTTATTTATCTATCTATTTATTAAATTTTTTAATTTTAATTTTAATTTTTTTCAGTGTTCCAAGATTCATTGTCCATTCCCCGTACCCAGTGCTCCATGCAATAGATGCCCTCAGTACCCACCACCAGGCTCTCCTATCCCCCCCACCCCCTCCCTCCAAGTCCCTCAGTTTGTTTCTGTGTCCAAAGTCTCTTGTTTCAAATCAAAATTTATTTTGAATGGAAGGAAAAACTCTTCAAATCATTTCTTCTCAAAAGCAACATACATGGCAGCAGGCTCGTGTCCTGATCTAGTTGTATCATCATCTCCCTTTTTTCCGCTTTATGCCAACTTCTCAAGGAGAAGAAAACACCTTTCAACTTTGTTAGAAGGAATACTGTTTCCAGGAAATTTGTCCTTTAAAGCATTCTTCTAATGTATTGGTACCTTCATTTTATTTATATACAAAAACATTTTAGGTTCTAAAATGGATAACATCACATATTTCACTAAAGGTGGCTTACCTTGCTGGAGGTTTCTAATAAAAACTGGAATGTGTTCTGCACAGCTTGGCATGTCTCTAGCTCAGTTCGGCTGAAGGCTATTAAATAATCCTTCAGGTGATCATATATATTTCCATCAAGAGCCTGTAAAAGAGACAACAAAGGCAAAAAAAAATATGGCAAAGTTCTGATACTTAATACCTAGTGTTCACAAGGTAAATTCAGCTTAAAATCCATTAATAATGAGTGAACAAAAGGTAAAGATTATTATGAATGCATACATGTAAACAGTAAACAATCACTGGGAAAATGTTGAATCTTTCTAATAGGAACTAAAAAAGAGAAAATCCAATATTGGTCAAGCTGTGGGAACAGAACAAAACTTGGAGACAAAGTGGTTAGGTTCTGATCTTTGTTTGTCTGTTTATTAACTCTGTTAACCACTGTGGTCACTTTAAAACAGAGTGCGTGTGGGAGTTGAATGAAACAATAGTGTGAAAGGATCAGGCACAGTGCCTGAAACAGAGTAGGCATGCAAACATTAATCTCCTCCATTTTTTTTTTTTTAGATTTTATTTATTTATTTGACAGAGAGAGAGAGAGCAAGAGAACACAAGCAGGGGGAGTGGCCAAGGGAGAGAGAGAAACAGAGAGCCTGACCCAGGGCTCCATCCCAGGACCCTGGGCTCATGACCTGAGCCTAAGGGAGATGCTTAACCGACTGAGCAACCCAGAAGTTCCTAATCTCCTTCAATTTTCCTCATCCATTGTTGGTAGGATTATAAATCAGTGTATTCTTCCTATAGAGCAGTCAGAGAAAAAAATACAATAGAAATGGTCTTTAAAAAGTGACTTGGAAGTACAGTTTTGGGGAAGAAATACCAATGAAATGTCTCTAAGGAGTTTTAAATATTCTTTAAGCATTTAGAGTAGAGTTTACTGAAATTGAAAGAAAGAAAAAGAAAACCACCAAACATTTGAAAAATAATTAAGCTACGATGTGTGTGTGTATATATATATATGTGTATATATATATACATATATACATGACTAAAATATATACGTCAACAAAAACTGTGTTAACTATAGTTGCAAAGGCATGTATAAATACTTTTAGGTTAGAAAAAGTAGAAATAGCATACATATTAGCAACAACGATGGGCAAAACAGATCTATAATCATCATCATCATCATCATCATCAAAAAAGGTTCTGTGGGGTGCCTGAGTAGCTCAGTTGGTTAAGCGACTGCCTTGGGCTCAGGTCATGATCCTGGAGACCCGGGATCGAGTCCCACATCGGGCTCCCTGCTAGGCGGGAAGCCTGCTTCTCCCTCTCTCACTCCCCCTGCTTGTGTTCCCTCTCTGGCTATGTTTCTCTCTGTCAAATAAATAAAATATTAAAAAAAAAAAAAGGTTCTGGACTCTCGCCGATCAGTAGAGATCTTCTTAAAAATAAAATTTGGGGGCACCTGGGTGGCTCAGTGGTTAAGCCTCTGCCTTCAGCTCAGGTCATGATCCCGGAGACCTGGGATCGAGCCCTGCATCGGGCTGCCTGCTTCTCCCTCTCTCACTCCCACAGCTTGTGTTCCCTGTCTGGCTGTGTTTCTCTCCGTCAAATAAATAAAATATTTTTTAAAAACTTAAGGTAAAATTTGGACAACATAAAATTCACCAAATTAGCTATTTTAAAGTATACTAATCCGTGGCTTTTTAGCATATTCACTATATTGTACAACCGCCACTACTATCTAATTCCAGCACATTTGCATTGCCCCCAAAGAAATCCCATATCCATTAGGTGGTGGCTGCCATGTGCCCCTCTTCCTCCCCATCTATGGCAACCACTAATCTATGTCTATGGATTTGTCTATGGAAATGTCTAGACATTTAATATAAATAGAATAATAGAACCTGTGTTCTTTTGTGCCTGCCTCTGACATGTAGCATAATGTTTTCAAAGTTCATCAATGTAGTAACAGTTCATTTTTTTTATGGCCAAATAATATTCCGCTGTACAGATATACCACATTTTTGTTTATCCATTTACTGGCTGATGGCCATTTGGGTTGTTTCAATTTTTCGGCCATTACAAATAATGCTGCTATGAACATTTATGAACACATTTAATTTGAACATCTGTTTCCAGTTCTCTTGGATATATGCCTAGTAGAGGAATTGCTGGGTCCTATGGTAATTTCATGTTTAACTATTTGAGGAACTGCCAAACTTTTCCACAGTGGCTGCACCATTTTACATCCCCATTAGCAATGTATGAAGGTTCTAATGTCTCTACATCTTCTTCAACACTGGTTATTTTGTTTGTTTCTTAAAAGTATTCAAGCCATTTTAGCAATATCTCATTGTGGTTTTGACTTGCATTTATCCAATGACTAATAATATTGAGTATCTTTTCATTGCTTATTGGCCATCTGTATACTGTCCTTGGAGAAATGTCTATTCAAGTCCTTCACTCATTTTTAAAGATTTAATTTATTTATTTGACAGAGATCACAAGCAGGCAGAGAGGCAGGCAGAGAGGAGGAAGCAGGCTCCCTGCTGAGCAGAGAGCCCAACACGGGCCTCGATCCCAGGACCCTGAGATCATGACCTGAGCTGAAAGCAGAGGCTTTAACCCACTGAGCCACCCAGGCGCTCCTTCACTCATTTTTAAATTGGGTTGTTTGTCTTTTTGTTGTAGAATTGTAACTGTTCTTTATATATTTGGATATATTTATTTTATGAGATGTATGACTTCTAAATATGTTCTCCTATTTTGTAGGCTATTTTTTCACTTTCTCAATAGTGTCCTTTGATGCACAAAAGTTCTTATTCTGATGAAGTCTAATTTAGCTATTTTTCTTTTGTTGCCTGCATTTGGTATCATATCTGAAAATCCTCAATGGAGGTTTTATAGTAGATAAATTTTTGTACATCTTATGTTTGGCTATTATAAAACTGATTTTTAAAAGATTTACTTATTTATTTATTAGAGAGAGAGAGCGCGCGAGACGCACGCACATGCATGCAAGTGGGGGTAAGGGTCAGAAGGAAAGAATTATCCAAACAGACTGCTTGGCCATGGAGCCCTATGCTAAGCATGGGGACCTATGCAGGGCTTAATCCCGCGACCCTGAGATTGTGACCTGAACCAAAACCTAAAGTTGGACGCTTAACTGACTGAGCCACCCCTATAAACATATTTTTTTTTAAAGATTTTATTTATTTATATGACAGAGAGAGATCATAGGCAGGCAGAGAGGTAGGCAGAGAGAGAGGAGGAAGCAGGTCCCCTGCAGAGCAGAGAGCCCGACGCAGGCCTCGATCCCAGGACCCTGAGATCATGACTTGAGCCAAAAGCAGAAGCTTTAACCCACTGAGCCACCCAGGCGCCCTATAAACAGATTTTTTAAAAAATACACACATTCTATCCCCAAAGCACTGAGTAATAGAGCTGCACGTTCTATAGTGCTTACACCACCAGATGGCACCATCAAGCACTTTAAATAAAGGCAAAATAAATTCCTTAAAATTCCTTTTCATGTAGTTACATAACATCCCCAGTGAGACTGTTAGTGTTGTCTGAATAAGAATTCTTAACTTAGGACATGCTTTTCATGAACTTGCTAAAAAAGAAACATATACATTCTTCTAATATAGTTTTGTCTTAGAAATGGTCTTGGTAAGTGGTCTTTATTATTTGCAGGAAACAAATGGGGCATTTTACTTTAACACAGCAAATCGGAAAACAAAAACAAAAACAAAAACAAAAACCCCACAGAGCAAATGGCAATATAGGCCTCGCGAGCTCCTAGCCTCCGAATTTCTGATTCAGTAGGCTGGGATGGGATGTGGGAGCTGAGAATTTATATTTTCTAACAACTTGGTGCTGATCTGGGGACCATACTTTGAGAATTGCTGGACTAAACAGTTACTTTAGCTGACTAGGTTGAGCATTTATGTAGACTTAGATTCTGGTGACCCTGGAGGAGGGAGAGTGGCTAGAGCAGAGAAGTCCACTATCCGGAATAGGTCAACAGCCCCAATACAGCAAGGAGACAGATCAGTAGCTGTCTTTAACAGGATCATGCTAACATCTGAATTAAAGGCAGCATGATGCAGCATAGGAAAGAACCTGAGTTCTGAAGTAAGTTGGATGTGGGTTAGAAGATGAGCACTGTTACCCCCTTCCTCATTTTGATAGTTTTCTCATTTGTAATTAGGGAAAGTGGGAATTCCATATACTCCACAGGCACACTGTGAAGATTAAACAAAGAAAGCAGCACAATGTTAATCTCCTTTTTTGCCTTCCTTCAAAATTTTCAAATGGATTGGTCATTGGTTAAAGCTGGATAAAGCATACACTGGAGTCATTATACAACTTTTTATTGCAGTATATGTTGGGAATTTTCCATAAAAAAATAAAGACTAAACATTAGATACAGAAAAAAGTGATGCCATCATTTTGCTTTTTGAGAAGTCAAAATTCTATAACTGTTATTTATGGCCCTTTACGATCTAGTCCCAAATTACTTCTTGTCAGCACCATCTCTCATCACTGTTGTCTGCACTGTGCTCTATATCCCAACCACACTGAGCCATTTTAGAAAATGACATTTACTTCCATGTTTCCAATTAAGTTATTCTCTTGGCTTAGAAGGTCTTCCCTCCCCCGAACTTCTCTTCATTCAAACAGTAATAATGATGGCTGACACAGGCAGCTAACATTTACTAATGACATTTGACCTAAAGTAGGGATCCCTCAGTTGGAAGCTGAGTCCAAAATAGTCTAATCTTTACCACCAAATGGCTATCTATCCTTTCTAGCAAATAGAGGAAGTCTATCTTCAGTAGAAGAGATTTATGCCAACTCACAAGGAAAAGCAGTGATGAGAAATTTGGCAGAGTGAAGCTGGGACTAGAGGGCGCAGAAGGCAGGGACAGGGAGTGTCCTTGGATTGGGTTTCTGAGTAAGCACCGCCATGTCCCTTCTGTGACAGGTTACTGGAGACAACACATTCCCACTTTGGTCAAGCTGCTTTGAGTTGACTCTTTGTTATTTGCAATTAGAGACTCCTCATTAAAGGATAATGAATGATAACTGTAGCTTATATTGGCCATACTATCTAAATTATTTCTTTTGAAAGTTATAAGAAAAACTGATTCATCTAGGTAATTAACTACAAGTAATAATTCAACAGCTTGTCCTATATTCCTGGTTCTCTTCAATTAAACAGATCTAAAAGTCTGAAGTAGACAATGTTTATTTTTTTTATTAAAATCTATTTTTTTTTTTAAGATTTGATTTATTTGACAGAGAGAAACATAGCCAGAGAGGGAACACAAGCAGGGGGAGTGAGAGAGGGAGAAGCAGGCTTCCTGCCGAGCAGGGAGCCCAATGTGGGACTCGATCCGCGGTCTCTGGGATCATGACCTAAGCCGAAGGCAGTTGCTTAACCAACTGAGCCACCCAGGCGCCCCTAAGACAATGTTTATTATTGAACCACTAATACATCCCAAAAGGAATATGTATTTCCTTTATGTATTTGAGAGACCGAATGCACAAGCATGAGCAGGAGTAAAAGGAAGGGAAAGGGAGAAGCAGATTCCCTGCTAGGCTGACGCAGGCTCAATCCCAGGACCCTGAGATCATGACCTGAGCCAAAGTCAGACACTTAACACAGACTGAGCCACCTAGTGCCCAGCTACATGTATTTCTTGAAAACTCAAAGTAAGTTAGGAACTACTCAAAGCTTCCACTAAATGGTCAATATGTCACAACAAGGGTATGCATGGTGAAGATGCATCTGAGCCCTGCCTAGCATTTAATAAGCAAGGTACAAGAATGTTCTAAGTATACTTATTTGTTCATTTACAAATGAGCAGATGTGCACAAACTTCAATTAATACAGAGAGGTGTGTGAAGAGCCACAGATTTTGTAATGGTAATTACAATGATAAACTAGAATTAATGTATTTGTTCAGAAATAGTAGGTGTGCCATTCTTTCAAGGTTTATACAAATATGTTAATCCGGCAGTATGAGTTCTTTGGTGGTCTCCACTATGCAAAAATTTGGTAGGTAACCCAACCAAATACATATTTTAAATCTAGTCAAAGTTCAAAAAATTATTTGATACAAATTGCTAAGGGAAGAAGTCTATAATGTTTAAACTGAGAAACCACAGGCCTCCAGTCAGCAACTTGTTGTAATGGTCTAGCAGTTTTTCCATTTGAAAAATTGAATTTGAATGCTTTTTAAGCAGCTGTATTCCTTTCTGTTACCAAAGGACCACATGTTCCTTATACATTTACCCCTGCCCTCTCTACTCATTTGACCAACTGATGTCTCTTAAAATCAGTTGAATTTGGGTTCCAAACTTATAATAGTAAATATATTTCAAAATAGTAAAAAACCCCACAAAACAGGGTATCTTAAAGACAAATTGAAATTTAAAAATACTGGGATGGTCTGCTGAATATAAATAAATAAATAAATAAATAAATAAATAAATAAATAAATAAATAAATAAATAATTTTTTTTTTTACAAAAATGTATAAATTCCCTGGAACTTGTCTGAAGAGGAAAAGTATGCCAAATTAGGAGTTAGGAGAAAGAAAATGTGTCATTTTTCTAAGCATATGATGCAATGTTCTCTTACAGTGAGAACTTTAAACAGTGGCCTCCTTATTTAGATCCAGGAAGGACACAGATTCTCTAGTCATACAGTTATGTTGAAATCTCTTCAGTTTCCTTCATGCAGCCTAAAAAAGCAAAATTTTTTTTTAAGATTATATTTATTTATTTGGCATAGAGAAAGACAGCTAGAGAGAGAACATAAGCAGGGAGAGTGAGAGAGGGAGAAGCAGGCTTCCCACCGAGGAAAGGGCTCGATCCCAGGACTCCGGGATCATGACCTGAGCCACCCAGGCGCCCCAAATTCTTCTTTTCTAAGAGCAATGGGCATTCTGAAATAGCCTCTGGTAAAAATCAAGGATATGAATACCAAGATGATGATAAATATGAGGTCTTTTAAAGTTAAATAATGAAATTTTAGTCTTCTTTTGCCAACGGAAGAGAATAATGATTGCCTGCATTTATCTTCCTGAGAAGACCCCAGCTATACATAACCAGAATCAGAGAAAGTAGATTTTTACAAACTCACAGAGACTGAAGAAGTCATGGGAATGAAAGGTACCAGCATAGGGAATATAGTCAATGATCTTGTAATAATGTTGTGTGGTGACATGTGGTCAGCATGGCATACACATACAGAGTTGGCCAATCACTGTGTTGCATACCTAGAAATAAGGTAACACTGTGTGTCTACTATGCTTTAATAAAATAAAATTTAAAAAATAGATAAAAGCAAGTGCTGGGCTGCATCTGTATCCCTGTAATACTTGAACACATGGATGAATATGTCAATTGATATAAAGTAAAACTAGAAACAGAACACCCAGGTTGTTTTGTTTAAAAACACTGAGTTACTTCAGGTTCTGTGAAAGAGGAAACAAGAAAGTTCCTGTTTGTGAATTTCAAAACTCCGGGAAAGAAAAATTCAATATTGCTTTTCTATAATGTGTGTGTTGTCCCGTTGAGTTATTTACTAGCATGCATAACTGGTTGTGAGTGTGCTAAAACCATCTCAATATTTACGTTGCAATGTGAAAAAGAGCATGGTCCAACAGAAACCTTTAAACCATATACACTTGCATTCAATCAAATCCAGCCTTACCGCTACTCCAGGAAAACACTGAACCTTCCTAAGCTTTAAATTCCTGATCTGGAGTCAAAAGAGTATAGTACGTGTAAAACACGGATATTAAAATAATAAAGCTTAACCATTTCTATATTCTACCCAAGATTTTCATATTTTTCCCTTATGGGACCTATAGTAGGGACTTTTGTGACAGACTTGGTTTTGAGTTTTGATTCTATTATGTAAACAGTATAACCTCTCTGGGCCTCAGTCTCCCACTCAAAAAAAACCCCAAAGAGATAACAACAGTATCTTCTCATGAGATCTGTAAAACAGGCATTTTCAAGTGTAACATTCTAATTTCCTTGATGTTTCTTTTATTACGTATTTTTTGAAGTTATTTTTCATAGTAGTTACCTGGAAATTACAATTAACATCTTAATTTAAAGCAAAGTGGTTTGGATTAATGTGAACTTAATTCCAACAGCATACAAACTCTGGTCCTACATAGCTCTACTCTCTCCCTCCTCTGTGCTACTGTCTTACAAATATATCTTTATATGTAATAAGTCCATCAACAACATTTTATGATACCTGTTTTATGTGTTATCTTTTAAATCAGACTTTAAATGTGCAATTCCTTTCTCAGACTGGCCAGTCTCAACTATTTGACATTAAATTCATGGATTTTTTTTCTCCTGCAGCTTACCATTGCTTTTGAACCCTTCTAGTGTATTTTTATTTCAGTTATTGTATTTTTCAACACCATAATTTCTATTTGGTTTCTTGTTATAATTTATCTTTGTTGATATTCTCTCTCTGGTGGGACACTGTTCTCATTATTTCCTTTAGTTCTTTGGCTTTATAGTTTCCTGTACTCTTTGTACATATTAAAAAGAGGCAATTTAAAACTCTTTGTCTAGAAAGTCCAATGTATGTGCTTCTTTGGGGTCAGTTTCTATTGACTGTTTTTAGTCTTCTGTAAGGGCTGTACTTTCCTGTTTCTTTGCATGTTTTGTAATTTTTAAAGAACTGGTCATTTAAAGTAATGTAATATGTGGGGCGCCTGGGTGGCTCAGTTGGTTAAGCAACTGCCTTCGGCTCAGGTCATGATCCCGGAGATCTGGGATCGAGTCCCACATCGGGCTGCCTGCTCGGCGGGAAGCCTGCTTCTCCCTCTCTCACTCCCCCTGCTTGTGTTCCCTCTCTGGCTGTGTTTCTCTCTGTCAAATAAATAAAATCTTTAAAAAAAAAATAAAGTAATGTAATATGTAAGCTGGTGCAGCCGCTTTGGAAAACAGTGTGGAGATTCCTTAAAAAATTAAAAATAGAGCTACCCTATGACCCTGCGATTGCACTACTGGGCATTTACCCCAAAGATACAGATGTAGTGAAAAGAAGGGCCATATGTACCCCAATGTTCATCGCAGCAATGGCCACAATTGCCAAACTGTGGAAAGAGCCAAGGTGCCCATCAACAGATGAATGGATAAAGAAGATGTGGTACATATATACAATGGAATACTATGCCTCCATCAGAAAGGATGAAT
>PITA01008236.1:72019-86041 GCA_004023965.1 Spilogale gracilis | reverse complement strand
TTTTTTTTTTTTTTTAAAGATTTTATTTATTTGACAGAGAGAAACACAGCCAGAGAGGGAACACAAGCAGGGGGAGTGAGAGAGGGAGAAGCAGGCTTCCTGCCGCAGGGAGCCCGATGTGGGACTCGATCCCGGGTCTCCGGGATCATGACCTGAGCCGAAGGCAGTTGCCCAACCAACTGAGCCACCCAGGCGCCCCTATTTTTAACTTTTTAAGGAATCTCCACACTGTTTTCCTAAGTGGCTGCACCAACTTGCCTTCCCACCAACAGTGTAAGAAGGTTCCTCTTTCTCTGCAGCCTCTCTAACACTTGTTGTTGCCTGACTTGTTAATTTGGCCATTCTGACTGGTGTAAGGTGGTACCTTAGTGTAGTTTTGATTTGAATTTCCCTGATAGCTAGTGATGACGAACATTTTTTCATGTGTCTGTTAGCCATTTGTATGTCTTCTATGGGGAAATGCCTCTTCGTGTCTCCTGCTCATTTTTTGATGTGCTCATCTTCTTTTTGGATGTTGAGTTTGAGTAGTTCTTTATAGATCTTGGATACCAGCCCTTTGTCTGTAGTGTCATTTACAAATATCCTCTCCCATTCTGTGGGTTGCCTATTTGTTTAGTTGACTGTTTCTTTTTTTTTTTTTTTCTGTCTCCTCTAACCCATAATTTTTTTTATTGTTACTAAATTTTTTTCCAGTGTTCCAAGATTCATTCTCCGTTCCCCACACCCAGTGCTCCACACTTTAGGCATCCCCAGTACCCACCACCAGGCTCTCCCATCCCTCCACCCCCTCCCTCCAAGTCCCTCAGTTTGTTTCTGTGTCCAAAGTCTCTGTTGTTTCATTTCTGTCCCTGAATTACCCTGCTTCCCATTTCCTTTCCTTCTCCTACTGTCCTCTATATTACCCCTTATGCTCCACAAGTAAGTGAAACCATGTGATACTTGACGTTCTCTTCTTGGCTTATTTCACTCAGCATAATCTCTTCCAGTCCAGTCCATGTTGCTACAAAAGTTGGATATTCATCCTTTCTGATGGAGGCATAGTATTCCATTGTATATATGGACCACATCTTCTTTGTCCATTCATCTGTTGATGGGCACCTTGGCTCTTTCCACAGTTTGGCGATTGCAGCCATTGCTGCGATGAACATCGGTGTACATATAGTTGACTGTTTCATTTGCTGTGCAGAAGCTTTTTATTTTGATGAAATCCCAAAAGTTCATTTTCTCTTTTGTTTCATTTACTTTTGGAGACGTGTCTTGAAAGAAGTTGCTGTGGCCGATGTCAAAGAGGTTACTGCCTATGTTCTCTTCCAGGATTTTGATGGATTCCTGCCTCACGTTGAGGTCTTTCATCCATTTCGAGTTTGCCTTTGTGTGTGGTGTAAGAGAATGGTCTAGTTTCAGTCTTCTATATGTAGCTGTCCAATTTTCCCAGCACCATTTATTGAAGAGACTGTCTTTTTTCCACTGGATATTTTTTCCTGCTTTGTCAAAGATGATTTGACCATAGATTTGTGGGTCCATATCTGGACTCTCTACTCTGTTCCACTGGTCTATTTGTCTGTTTTCGTGCCAGTACCATGCTGTCTTGGTGAACACAGCTTTGTAATAAAGCTTGAAATCAGGTAACATGATGTCCCCAGTTTTGTTTTTCTTTTTCAACATTTCCTTAGCAATTTGGGGGTCTTTTTTGATTTCATATAAATTTGAGGGTTGTTTGTTCCAATGCTTTGAAAAATGTTGGTGGAATTTTAATTAAGATGACATTAAAAGTATGTTTAAACGTCTATATGCCCAGAGCAATCTATACTTTCAGTGTCATCCTGAAGATGACATTTTTATAAAAATATAAAGTAGATAAGGGAGTGAGATGTGTGGAACCCGGAGATAGGAAGTACAAGCACCCTAGAGAGTGATCATGGTTGGTTGGCATGCTGGAGCCACAAGTTACCCCACATAGTTCCATGGTGGGGGATAGATTAGAATGAGAAGAGAGGTGGGTAGGTTTGGAGGGGGAAAATACAGTCAGGGACATGGGATCGTAAAGGCCATGATAATGATGTGTGTGTATTACAGGCTGACTGAGGAGGCAAACCATGGGAGAATTTTCATTCTGTTTTGTTTAGCTTTCTTAAAATTAAAATAAACTTTCAAACTTTAGAATAGCTTTAGATCTACTCAGGTAGAGTAAAGATAGAGAGTTCCATATAGCATTCACCTGATTTTTCCTATTTTTGGCATCTTACATTGGCCATGGCACTATTGTCACAACTAAGGAAACGATACCGCATATTAGTACCAACTAAACTCCACCCTTAATTTGAATTTCACTAATGTCATTTTTCTGAGGTTTCATCTAAGAGATTTCATTATAGGTAGTTGTCATTTGTCCTTAACCTCCTTCAGACAGTTTCTCAGACTTCTCTTGTTTTGGATGGCCATGGCAATTCTGAGGCAAATTAGTCAGAATTTTGTATAGTATCCTTTAATTTGGGTTTGACTGGTGTTTTCTTATGATGAGACTGAGGTCATTTCTCATGGTTACACTGGGGTTTTGGAGAGGTAACATTGACCACAAAATATATAAAATTAGAATATAACAAAGAATAGCAAAAACACCCTTGAGAAATTATAAGGTATATTTCTTAAAAAAATCTTTCATTAAAGAGTAAATCTAAAGAAACATTATAAAATATCTGAAACAAAAGCACCCTACATAAAAATAAGTGGTAACATATCCCCAAGCTGCACTTAAAGGAAAAATTTACAATAAATGAACTAGGATTTCAGATCCAAAAGGTGAAAAAGGGACAACACAAATATATGGTTTCACTCATATGTGCAATATAAGGGATACTGCAGTTTAAAACCATAGGGGAAGGGAGGGAAAACTGAATGGAAAGAAATCAGAGAGGGAGACAAACCATGAGAGACTCTGGACTTCAGGAAACAAACTGAAGTTCCAGAAGGGAGGGGATGGGATACCGGTTGATGGGTGTTAAGGAAGGCACGTGTTGTGATGAACACTGGGTGTTATACACATCTAATGAATTGTTGAACACTACATCAAAAACTAATGTTGTACTATATTTTGGCTAATTAAAAACAATAAAAAAATGAATAAACTCTAAATCAAATAGCAGGGGGGCACCTGAGTGGCTCAGTTGTTAAGCATCTGCCTTAAGCTCAGGTCATGAACTCAAGTCCAGGGATTGAGCCCCACATCGGGCTCCCTGCTCGGCGGGAGGCCTGCTTCTCCCTCTCTCACTCCTCCTGCTTGTGTTTCCTCTCTGGCTGTGTTTCTCTCTGTCAAATAAATAAATAAAATCTTTTAAAAAATCAAATAGCAAGAAGGACATAAAAGCAAAAATTAATTAAATAGCAAATAAGCAAAAAAGTACAGTTGGTTGCTAAGACCAAATACTATTTTAAAAGAGCAATAAAACAGACAATAGAGAGGGGGAAGAAAAAAGAGGGAGTGAGGGAGAGTAAGCATATAAATAATATTTGGAACAAATAATGGGATACAAACATATATACAAGTATTTTTTAAAAAACTAAGGGTAGGGCGCCTGGGTACCTCAGTGGGTTAAAGCCTCTGCCTTCGGCTCAGGTCGTGATCTTGGGGTCCTGGGATCAAGGCCTGCACTAGGATCTCTGCTCAGCAGGGAGCCTGCTTCCTCCTCTCTCTCTGCCTGCCTCTCTGCCTACCTGTGATCTCTCTGTCAAATAAATAAATAAAATCTTAAAAATATATATTAAAAAAACTAAGGGTCAATATGGACAACTTTATACCAATAAATTAAAAATCCATGGAGTGAACAATTTTGTAAGAAAGTATGAATTCCGAGATTGGTCTTAGAGAGAGATAAGAAAGATGACTCATGATAAACAAACAAACAAACAAACAAACAATAAAATAATTAAATGGTGGTCCATGACATCTCATTCCCAAAACATCAGGCCATGATGTTTTTTCTAGCAACTTTTTAGCAGAAATTCAAGAAAAATGTGTTTTTCATTATATATTAACTGTTTGTGAAAGAAAACATTAAAGCTACAGAAGTCATTTTATAAAGATGAAGCATAATCTTGTGAAAATTGGAGAAGAGACACACAAATATGTATGCCTTTGTTTCAAAATATAAAGAAAGCAAAACTTATTTCCTTTCTGGTTTTACTTTAGGGAAATACTGACTCATCTTTGTGGTTAGTATAAATTCATCTTTTTAAAAAAGATTTATGTATTTATTTTAGAGAGACAGAGAGGGTGCAAGCATGAGCATGGGATGGGGCAGCGGGAGAGAATCCCAAGCATATTCCACACCCGGTGCAAAGCTCTATGCAGGGTTTGGTCTCACAACCCTAAAAGCATGACCTGAACCAAAATCAAGAGTCAGTCGCTCAACTGACTGAGGCACCCTGGTGCTCCTACAAATGTGCAGTTGATACAGTTTAAGGTGGTCTGATGTTAAATGTCCAATATGCTAATATAATATTGACCCCTTTTATACAGGATGGGCAGTTACAACTGTTTAAAGAATGGTCATTAAGGCAGGGATTTCCTTCTAAATGTTGAGAATGTTGTGTTTTGGAAGAAAATAACATTTACTAATTCTTGCATGGCAAAATTCTGGGTTGATCCTTTAGATTATATTTTGTGGTAAGAAGCAAGATAAGACTATCTTTATGATTTGATTCCTTCCACCTAGCTATGAAGTTTTGCTAACTTAACCACCACTGATTTAATACAACTTTTTAAAATCATAATATAAATCCCGAGTTGTACTTGCCTCTAGTTGCTAACCCAATTCTGTTCCACAGATCTGATCACTGTTTTCATCTCAGGACTCACTCTTCTCAGATAAGAATGCTTTCAGTCAATTACAGAGACACAAAAAGCCAAGAGGAAGGTGGCTGCTGGTCCCCTTTCTCTACGTCATTTCCATTTCTTTTGGCTCAAATATTTTGGCCTTTTTGAACATGGTTATAGGGATAACCATAATGTCCTTGTTCAAGGCAGAAGAGGGAAGAAAGTGGTTAGGGGCAGGATCACAGGCTCTGAACCCTCTTTCTTTCCTTCTTTCCTTCTTAGTTCAAACTTGCATCTGAGAACAAAATTTACTTTGTCCTAGAGATTTTTTTAATTGAGTTATTATTTTTTTAGATTGTTAAAAATACTTATTTTTTTCTTTTATCCAGTGTGGATAAGAGATCATGTGTTCAGATTTCCAAGTAGATTTAAACATTCTTAAATTTATTTCTTATTTTATTACATTGCAGATACATCAAATATGGTTTTGTTATTCATTCTTCATCATTGATTGAGGGATTTTTAGAGGTCTAAATTATAGTCATTTTGTACGTTTTTATTGATGTACAGAAACCTTATTTCCTGTTTTTCCAATTAGAGAATTTGATATGTTTATCCCTCCTGGATTGGTTTCTTATAATAAATAAAATATTAGTGGATTGTAGCTCTAAATATAAGGCTAAAACCACAAAGCTTCTGGAGGAAAATATTGGAGATTATCTTTAAGAACTTGGGATATGTGGGGTGCCTGGGTGGCTCAGTTGGTTAAGCGACTGCCTTCGGCTCAGGCCATGATCCCGGAGACCCGAGATCAAGTCCCACATCGGGCTCCCCTGCTCGGCGGGAAGCCTGCTTCTCCCTCTCTCACTCCCACTGCTTGTGTTCCCTCTCTGGCTGTGTTTCTCTCTGTCAAATAAATAAAATCTTAAAAAAAAAAAAAAGAACTTGGGATATGCAAAGACTTCTTGGAAGAGAAATAATGCATTAACCATAAAAGAAAACACAAATTGGTATATTTAAATTTATCAAAACAAAAATACTTGGCCAACAAAAGATACCTTTAAGAAAGTGAAAGACAAGCTACAGATTGGCAAAAAGTATTTTCAATACATATGTAAGCCAAACAACTTCATCTCAACAGAGAAATATAGGACAAGGAAAATACAAATAATCAAATTTTTAAGAAAAGGACAAAAGATCATAACAGATACTTCATAACATCCAAATGGTCAGTGAAATCGTGAAAGATGTTCAAATGTTCAAACTCATCAGGGAAATGCAAAGTAAAACACATTGAGATACTATGTGCATCTATTGAAAAAGACAGAAAGTACCTCGTGTTTGCAAGAATGTGAAGCAACTGGAAATCTCACAGGGTGATGTTTGGGAGTTTAAAATGGAACAAATATTTAAAAAAATGATTTGGCGTTTTCTAACAAGGACAAATATACACTTACCTGAGCACCCAGGTATTTGGCTCTTAGGTATACACCAAGAAAAATGGAAAAAAAAATGCATGTTCACAAAAAACCTTGTGTAAAACAACCTGTTATATTCATACAGTTGATGCTGTACAACGATAAAATTGAACAGTTTATATACATAACAAAGTGGATGGATCTAAAAAATATTATGTCAAGTAAAAGAAGCAATACACACAAGACTACATATTGTATAATTCTATTTGTATGAAATTAAATGGCAGTCAAAACTGTTCTCTGGTGATAGAGATTAGAATATAATTACCTTGGAAATTGGTTGCTAAGGGACACAGGAAACATTATAGGAGGTGAAAATGTCACCATGTTTCTTAACCTGGGTAGAGGTTACACGAATATATATGATCAGTAAAAATTTATTATACATTTGCTAGACATAAACTATGTCTTGTATCATTTATTTTTAAACCTAGGTCCTCTATCCTTCCTTATATTTTATATACTTGATCTGGTAAGACCTAAGAAACGTATGCTTAAGCTTCCCATTTTGGTTTTAAGTTCTGTTACTTTTTTTTTCTCCTTACGGTTCCTGTAGCTTTTATTTGTATATTTTGAATTCAGGTTATTTGGTGCATAGAAATTTCCAAGCTTTCTCTTCACTGCAAAGGACTGTCACTATCAGGATTACAAAGAAGGCCTCTCTCTCCAATTTAAATCATTTTCCCTTGGGTATATTTGATATTTATTTTTTGGCTTTTGCTTTATTTTGCCTTGCCTTTATTTCCAATTTACGCATTGTATTTTTTTCTTCTTTTTAAAATTGCATTATTTTATTTTTTCAGTGTTCCAAGGTTCATTGTTTATGCCCCACACCCAGTGCTCCATGCAATATGTGCCCTCAATACCCACCACCATGCTCACCCATCCCCCACTCCCTCACCTCCAAGACCCTCAGTTTGTTTCCGAATCCAAAGTCTCTCATGTTTCATCTCACTCCATGATTTGCCCCACTTCCCATTTCTTTTCCTTCTCTTACTGTCCTCCATATTACTCCTTATGCTCTGCAAGTAAGCAAAACCATATGATACTTGACTTTTTCTCCTTGGCTCATTTCACTCAGCATAGTCCCCTCCAATCTGGTCCATGTTGCTACAACATTTCTGATGGAGGCGTAATATTGCATTGTATATCTGGACTGTGGCTTCTTTATCCATTCATCTGTTGAAGGGCACCTTGCCTCTTTCCACAGTTTTGTGACTGTGGCCATCGCTGCTATGAACATTGGGACACATACGGCCATTCTTTTCACTAAATCTGTGTCTTTGGGCTAAATAGTAGTGCAATTGCAGGGTCATAGGGTAGCTCTATTTTTAATTTTTTAAGGACTCTTCACACTGTTTTCCAAAGAAGCTGCACCAGCTTGCATTCCCACCAACAGTGTAAGAGGGTTCCCCTTTCTCCGCAGCATCTCCAACACTTGTTGTTTTCTGTCCTGTTAATTGTGGCCATTCTGACTGGTGTAAGGTGGTATCTCAGTGTGGTTTTGATTTGAATTTCCCTGATAGCTAGTGATGACAAGCATTTTTTCATGTGTCAGTCATTTGTATGTCTTCAATGGAGAAGTGCCTCTTCATGTCTCCTGTCCATTTTTTGATGTGATGATCTTTATTTTGGTTGTTGAATTTGAAGAGTTCTTTATTGATCTTGGATACCAGCCCTTTGTCTGTAGTGTCATTTGCAAATATCTTCTCCCACTCCATGGGTTGCCTCTTTGTTTGGTAACTGTTTCATTTGCTGTGCAGAAGCCTTTTATTTTGATGAAGTCTCAAAAGTTCATTTTCACTTTTGTTTCCTTTGCCTTTGGAGATATATCTTGAAAGAAGTTGCTGTGGCCGATGTCAAAGAGGGTACTGCTTATGTTCTCCTCTAGGGTTTTGATAGATTCCTGTTTCACACTAAGGTCTTTCATCCATTTCAAGTTTATCTTTGTGTGTGGCATAAGAGAATGGTCTAGTTTCATTTGTCTATACGTAGCTGTCCAATTTTCCTAGCACCATTTATTGGTATTTTTTTCCATTGGATATTTTTTCCTGCTTTGTCGAAGATTATTTGACCATAGAGTCGCTGGTCCATATCTGGACTCTCTACTCTGTTCCATCGGTCTATGTGTCTGTTTTTGTGCCAGTACCATGCTGTCTTGGTGATCACAGCTTTGTAATAAAGCTTGAAATCAGGTAACATGATGCCCCTGCCTTGTTTTTCTTTTCAACATTTCCTTAGCAATCCTGGGTCTTTTATGATTCCATATAAATCTGAGGATTGTTTGTTCCAATGCTTTGAAAAAATGTTGGTAGAATTTTGATCAGGATGGCATTGAAAGTATAGATTTCTCTGGGCAGTATAGACATTTTAACAATGTTAATTCTTCTGATCCATGAGCATGGAATGCTCTTCCATCTTTTTGTGTGTTCTTCATGAGTGTTCTGTAATTTCTCTAGTACAGATCCTTAACTTCTTTGGTTAGGTTTATTCCTAGGTGTCTTATGGGTTTGGTGCTATAGTAAATGGAATCAATTCTCTCGTTTTCCTTTCTATATTTTCATTGTTAGTATATAATCTTCTTTTTTTTTAATGTAGCATTAAGTACATTCACATTGCTATGCAACCATCACTGCCATCCATCTCCAGAACTTTTTTCAGTTTGTAAAACTGAAACTCTGTAACCATTACATGATAACTCCCCCTCTCTTCTTTACTCCCCAGTAGCCACCATCCTACTTTCTGTCTCTGAATTTGACTGCTCTATTACTTCATATCAGTAGAATCATACAGTACTTTTCCTTTTATGAGTGATTTATTTCACTTAGTATAGTGTCTGCAAATGTTCATCCCTGTTATAACGTGCATTGGGATTTCCTTCCTTTCTAAAGTGAAATCATATTCCATTGTATGTATATACGACCTTTTGCTTATTCATTCATCCATTCATAGACTATTTCTATCTTTTAGCTCTTTTGAATAATGCTGCTATGGGCATGTGTGTACAAATAACTCCAAGAGTTCCTGCATCCAATTATTTTATATTTGTACCCATAAATGGAAATGTTGGATCACATAGCAATTCCATTTTTAATTTTTCTAAGGAATTGCTATACTGTTTTCCATAGTATCTGCACCACCTTACATTCCCACCAACAATGCACAAGTATTCCAACTTCATATATCCACAAATACTTGTTCTTTTCTGTTTATCTGTTAGTAGTCATCTTAATGGATTTGAGATGGTATCTTGTGATTTTTTTAAAAGATTTTATTTATTTATTTCACAGAGAGAAACCCAGCTAGAGAGGGAGAAGCAGGCTTCCTGCCAGCAGGGAGCCTGAAGCAGGGCTTGATCCTGGGACTCCAGGATCATGACCTGAGTCAAAGGCAGTTGCCTAAGCAACTAAGCTACCCAGGCGCCCCGGTATCTTGTGATTTTTTGAATTTCCCTAATAATTACTGATGCTGACCATTTTTTTTCTGTGCTTTATTGGCCAGTTGTGCATCCTCTTTGGAGAAGTCCCTATTCAGGTCCTTTGCCCACTTTTTAAGTGGGTTGTTTGTTTTCCATTGTTGAGCTATAGTTCTTTTTATATTTTGGATATTGACCCCTTACCACACATATTATTTGTATATATTTTTCCCATTCCATGGGTTACCATTTCACTCTGCTCCTTGTCCGCTTTGATGTACAGCTTACCTTTGATATAATCTGACTTCTTTATGTTTTCTTTTGTTGCCTTGTGCTTTTGGTATCCTATCTAAGACATCAATGTAAAATCAAATGCTATGAAATTTTTCTCTTGCATTTTCTTCTAAGAGCTTTATGACTTTAGTTTTCACATTTGAATTTTTGATCTTTTTTTTCTTTTCTTTTGTTAACAAGTTTTTTAATCACTTGGTGTCATGTACTTCATGCCACTCATCTTTGCGCTGAAGAATGGGGTTGGTTTGTGTAATCAATTGGAGAATAATTGCTTCTTTCAATGAATTTATTTCTTAAATTTTCTGTCATAAAAACATGTTAAGTTTCATTTATGTTACTTTGTTTTACATTTTGTATTTTTATGTTTCCTTGATCATTCTGTTTTTTTTCAATTCTTATGTAGTATAGACACAAAATAAATCACCAAAAGTGAACAATGATAAACATTATGATTCTGTTTCATATATTTGAGGAAGGCTTTCTGCCGCATTTATATGTCAATAATATAATGAAATCTTTACTATATTTCTTTGGCTGATTTTTTTCTCCATAAAGCTTAGTATATCATTATTTACCTTCTGGCATAAACTGTATCCAGATATTAATGAATTCAACTTGGAAGCTTTTTCCTTTACAGATAATCTTTTCTGTTTGTATGATTGTTTTATTCTCTTCATATCCCTCAAGCTCCAGCAATTTTCAACCCATGTCTTGATCTTTCTCATCAATATATCCCTTCAGTAGTTACAATAATCATTTACTGAGGTGGCATTATAACAGGACATGAGCAGAAAATTAAGCAGAATAAAGACATTTCCTGACATCATGGGGTTTACAGTCAAGTGGCAAAGAGAGATATTTAGCGAATTGTCACACAAATAAATGTATTATGATCACTTACAGATTTTTTTAAAAATATTTTTTTTATTTATTTGACAGAGAGAAACACAGCTAGAGAGGGAACACAAGCAGGGGGAGTGAGAGAGGGAAAAGCAAGCTTCCCGCTGAGCAGGAAGCCCGATGTGGGGCTTGATCCCGGGTGTCCAGGATCATGACCTGAGCTGAAAGCAGTCATTTAACCAACTGAGCCACCCAGACGCCCCTCTTAACAGCTTTAATAGGAAGATGGAACCAGAGAATAATGAATTGGAATCAAGTCATTGAAGTAGGGTAGAAGGGGATGCCCAGGGCTTTAGGCTACAGTCTAAATTCTATAGCGATTCTATATGTAAAGGCTATAGCAGTTCTGTATGTCAAGAACCCCAAGCACAAGAGAAGTTGGCCTCTACAAGGAATTAGAACCTTTCCTGTAACAAGAGCATCTGGAGGCTCAGGCAGGAAAGTTGGGCATCTCAGGTTAATGATTTGAGTCCTAATTATAAGAGCAATGGAAAACTCCTGAAGAGTTCTAAATGCATTGGCAAATGATCAGATTTACCTTTTAAGATGACCGCTCTGACAGCATTTTGGAAAGCTGATTGGAAAGAGTGGGAGTGGATGAGGGTTTAGTGGAGGTAGCATAGACAGATGACTGTGTAGGTGAAGAAAATGAATTGATTGTAAACCTATGTAGGAAATAAAATTGAGAGTAGTCAGCGTTGTGATGAAAGAAGAAAGCAGAGTTTCCAAAGGTGGTGCCATTCAGGGAGGTAGAGACTAGAAGAGGATAGGTTTGAAGGGATAGGAGATTATAAATTTAGTTTTAGACATGTGGAGTTTCATCCATTTATTTATTAACTCGTTCAACCAAAATGTGCTGATTGTCTGCTATGTATCATTGTTGCTGGTCCTAGAGATGCAGCAATAGATAATTTGATGAGCAAATTCTCAGTATCCTAACACCATCCAAGAGGGCCCCTCAGGTAGTCATTCAGACATACATGTTCTGGAACTTAGGATATAAGTCCGAGATCTGTGTTGGGACTGTACATTTTGGTGCTAATTGAAGCTGGGGCAAAAATGAAATGATCTGAGTCTTGGATTCTAAGGTGACAACACTGAGTAAGAGGAGGAAAAGGACTGTACTTCTTAAGCAGTTAGGTTGAGAAGAATATGTGGAGAGTCAAAGACAGAGGTGGCAGAGAAATAGAAGGAAAGCAGGAAAAGACTGTGACCCAGAGGAAAAAGAAGCAGGACAAAGAAGTCAATAGTACTGAATTTAACCAACAATTCAATCTGATGGGGCCTGAGTAATTCCCCACTGACACCAAGGGCGGCTTCATTGGGATAATGGGTTCAGAGAAAGTGTGGACTTGGTGGAAGGTGAATAGGAGGTAAGGAGATTGAGAGAGCAAATATGAAGGCCTCTTTTAAAGGAGGAGGGAGTGACATGGACTCTGGGGCCAGGAACCCAAGTGTAAATCCTGACACTACTGTTTATTATTGACCCCATTATCTCATGAGTAATAATAAGACAATAATAGGACAATGTAAGATGTGCCACATAGAGTGTGGGTGAGGATTACAGAAGAGAACACACAGTAAGTACTTAAAACAATGTCTGGCTTACAAGGGCTTAAAACATGTTAATGCTCAGTATGGTTATATGTGAGATCAGAGGAGACTTCTGTCTTTTTTTCCCTTCCTTTCCTTTCCCTTCCTTCTTTTCCTCCTCCCTTTCCTTCTCCCCCTTTTTCCTCTCCTTCTTTCCTCCTGTTCTTTCTCCCTATCCTTCCTGCACTTCTTTTTAATGAGAGACTTGAATATTATCTTCCATATGTCACATTTTTTATTATTCTAGGAAATCTGACCTGTCTGTTCTAGAACAGGTTATGTGGCAAGTGCTGATGGTTTCATACACACACACATACACACACAATCAAATAGACATTTTTCGAGCAGAGAGGCTGCAAGCCAAGTAAAAAATTAGCAGGGAACAATCAAATGGAGCTTGGAAATTGATGATAAAACATGCATATTTTAAAAATAACTTGATACTATAATAGTTAATTCTGAAGTAAAATTTTTTTCTGAAAAAATAGTGGTCTTCCACATAAAGAAATGAAAAAATGTGAGCTGCTTCTCGCAGTGAATTAAGAACTGCGTGCCGCCACTACTGTTCAACATAGTGTTAGAAGTCCTAGCAACAGCAATCAGGCAACAGAAAGAAATAAAAAGTACCCAGCTTGGCAAAGAGGAAGTCAAACTATCTCTCTCTTTGCAGATGACATGATACTCTATGTGGAAAACCCAAAAGACTCTACCCCCAAACTACCAGAACTCATCCAACAATTTGGTAATGTGGCAGGATACAAAATCAATGCACAGAAATCAGTTGCGTTCTTATACACTAACAACGAAAAAATAGAAAGGGAAATCAGAGAATCAATTCCATTTACTATAGCACCAAAAACTATAAGATACTTGGCAATAAACCTAACCAAAGAAGTCAAGGATCTGTTCTCAAGGAACCACAGAACACTCATGAAAGAAATTGAAGAAGACACAAAAAAATGGAAGACCATTCCATGCTCATGGATCGGAAGAATAAACATTGTCAAAATGTCTATACTGCCCAGAGCAATCTATACTTCCAATGCCAACCCGATCAAAATACCACCAACATTCTTCAAAGTGTTGGAACAAACAATCCTAAAATTTATATGGAACCAAAAAAGACTCCGAATTGCTAAGGAATTGCTGAAGAAGAAAAGCAAAGCTGGGGGCATCTCATTACCTGACTTCAGGCATTATTACAAAGCTGTGATTACCAAGACAGCATGGTATTGGCACAAAAACAGAGAAATAGACCAATGGAACAGAGTAGAGAGTCCAGATATGGACCCACAAATCTATGGTCATTTCGTCTTCGACAAAGCAGGAAAAAATATCCAGTGGAAAAAAGACAGTCTCTTCAATAAATGGTGCTGGGAAAATTGGACAGCTACATATAGAAGAATGAAACTAGACCATTCTCTTACACCACACACAAAGGCAAACTTGAAATGGATGAAAGACCTCAACATGAGGCAGGAATCCATCAAAATCCTGGAAGAGAACATAGGCAGTAACCTCTTTGACAT
>PITA01008236.1:0-71919 GCA_004023965.1 Spilogale gracilis | reverse complement strand
CCTCAAACTCAACATCCAAAAAGAAGATGAACACATCAAAAAATGGGCAAGAGACATGAAGAGGCACTTCTCCATAGAAGATATACAAACGGCTAACAGACACATAAAAAAAAATTCAGCGTCACTAGCTATCAGGGAAATTCAAATCAAAACCACACTGAGATACCACCTTACACCAGTCAGAATGGCCAAAATTAACAAGTCAGGAAACAACAAGTGTTGGAGAGGCTGTGGAGAAAGGGGAACCCTCTTACACTGTTGGTGGGAATGCAAGCTGGTGTAGCCGCTTTGGAAAACAGTGTGGAGATTCCTTAAGAAATTAAAAATAGAGCTACCCTATGACCCTGCAATTGCACTACTGGGCATTTACCCCAAAGATACAGATGTAGTGAAAAGAAGGGCCATATGTACCCCAAAGTTCATCGCAGCAATGGCCACATCGCCAAACTGTGGAAAGAGCCAAGGTACCCATCAACAGACAAATGGATAAAGAAGATGTGGTCCATATATACAATGGAATACTATGCCTCCATCAGAAAGGATGAATATCCAACTTTTGTACAACATGGACTGGACTGGAAGAGATTATGCTGAGTGAAATAAGCCAAGTAGAGAAAGTCAAGTATCACATGGTTTCACTTACTTGCAGTGCATGAGGGGTAATACAGAGGACAGTAGGAGAAGGAAAGGAAATGGGAAGTAGGGTAATCCAGGGAGAGAAATGAAACAAGACAGACTTTGGACACAGAAACAACTGAGGGACTTGGAGGAAGGTGGTGGGGGGATGGGAGAGCCTGGTGGTGGGTACTGGGGGCACCTATTGTGTGGAGCACTGGGTGTGGGGAATGGGGAATGAATCTTGGAACACTGGAAAAAAATTTAAGTAACAATAAAAAAAAAAGAACTGTGTGCTGAGTCTCTTATTTGAACGGATTTGAAAAATTTTACATTATAAAAATAGTACATACACATGTATGTATGTATTTCCATTGCTACATTATCTTTATTTATTTAACAAATGCTTCTTAACCTGGTACTTTGCAGAGGGCTAATGATACTAAAGAAATTGAGTTGCAGACAGCTCATTCTGAGGTCACTAGGGAAAGGACGCAGGAACAAAGCCATAGGAAGCCATGGGATGAGTGCCTAACATAACACTTCAGTTCTAGAGCAGCTGTGGAAGGTGCTGCCTGTCCTTGGTGGAGGGGGTGGGTGGGTGGGGGTTCAGTGGAGCTGGGAAGTCTGTGATTTCTGATCCAGGTCTGGAAGGATGAGTTCTCGAGCTGAAAGAGACAGTGAGCTCCTGGGCACCTGGAGAAGCATATGCAAAGACTCAGATGCACAAGTGGAAATGTGAATTTGGGGAGCCCTTACAGGATCATGCAGCCAGAAAGCACCACTCCTGTGGGGGAAGGGGTTAGAGCATCAAGCCACAATCTTAAAAACCACTTATCTCCAAGCATTTTGGGATGCTTTGTGACCATTTGTTCCCCCTGCTCCTGACAGCTTAATTTTCTAGGATATTTTTCACCCTAGTGCATATTTAGGTATAATACCAGTACAAGTTTATTTAATAATCACACATTGGCTGCAGGCCAAAGCAGGGCTCATAAACACTTCTATTAAAAAAAAAAAAAGGAAACCCTTCTTTGGTTCCTGGAAGTACTAAATCTGTCTTATGCAAGACCAATTTTAAACTTTCCCGGCTACTCTGTGGCTAAAGCCAGTGTCAAAAGTCTTTGACATAAGCAGTTGTGATAAAGTTGCAGAGTAGATACTTATTAAGCTTGAAAACAATAACAAGTTATAAGAGCTTTTGAAGAAATTAGGATTTTTTTTCCAGATTGGGGGAAGAGTTGGCCGAAAGTGTTATTGCACGCTGCACTGGGATGTCTCCAGGTTCCATTTCCGGGGTGAGTTCCCCCACTGGTGTAACTGGAAAGTCCATATGTTCAGGGCAGCAGAAGGGCTCTGGCTTGGTTTTCATTGCGTCAGGAATGACATTACTGCGCAATCCACAGGGTTTTCTGGAAAGAGGCTGAGTTGAAGTGACTTTGCATGCTTTATGTTCCCAGACGAAAGTCAAGTGGAAGGGGGCACCCAACGAAAGTTCATAGCTATGCCATTCTCTGTAATTGAAAATGCTACGCAAAAAATAAAATATGTCAACAGTTCCTGCTGCCTGCCTTGCATCCCAGAGAGCCATGTACATTTTCAGTTATCCCTGCAACTTAAAAGAATCATAACCACAGAGATTGTGAAGGAGCAGCTGGTTTGCGAAGCTGCTTCGGGTAAACCTGTCAGAGCTCATGAGTAAACAGAATCTGAATACAGACGCTGCCTGTGAGGGGAATCAATTGCTTTTTCTACAAAATAAAAAGAAGAGTTTTGCTCAGGGCGATGTGACGATGCCTTGCAACTGTTCTGCATTAGCTGCAACTTTCTACTTGCTTTCTTACCGCCCAATCTTCCTTTTTTCTGTAGCGAACAGTTGAGGTTCTGTGTCGTGCACTGGGAGTATCTAAACTGGAAATAATTAAAATATATATTTCATTTATAGTGGGCCTTATGTGAAGAGAAGTAAAGATTGCCACAGCTTCCTGAGTATATGAGTTAATGATGTGTTCTGCATTTTCTCAATTTTCCACATTTTAACTGCCTCTGTTCCTTATTTGAGGGCAGGAGACTTTGAGAGGCATGGGATACAGACCCACTTGAGCAGAGACTTACATCACTGAAGAATGGGGGGATGGCGTGGAGAGGTTCCAGTTAATCTCGTGGTTTCTTGATGGCATCCTCTTCCAGTTTCTCCCTTCAGTGCCAGAGCTAGCGTGTTATCAGGGGAAGTTTCCAACCAGAGATTGGTTTAAAGCCATTGTGGTATTCCATTAGGGTGCATTTTTAGAATATGATGAATAAGTGGATTTTCAAAATGAAGTTCCAAAAATAATTATTAAAAAAGGAAAATACAGAATCACTACAAAAAAAAAAAACGCATCTCATATGTGTGTGTATGTGTGTTTATGTGCATGTTTTAAGTACATTAGATACATAGCCAGAGCAGAATGAAGTCATTGGGTGGGTAAAGGCAAATGCTCATTTTTCAGAATTAATTTGGACATCATTTTGATGAAGACTAAGCTAACATAAACAAAGCCAGAAATTGGATACAAAGGCTAAATTGATTATAAATCTCAAAGCTTGTTTGTATGACCGAGTTGCATGACTGAAGCTTAAAAAGGAAAAAGTGTCTTACATAGAGTTACAAGTGTGCTTTTGGTCATGGTTAACTATAAAGGGAAGAAATATGAAAGTCATTTCCAAAACGTTTGGAGATAGAAACTCTATGGGGAAAATCCGAGAGGTCTGGATGCGTTCTTATTTATTGTGTTATTTTTCTGATTCCAAAGAACTATTGTTTCTAGAAAGAGCTGGCTCAAAGTGATAACCATAATGAATTGAAAAATAAAGCATGAAGAGCACCAAGCATTTTATCTGAGATAATCCCCATAAAAAGTCAGGGACAGAGACTTTGGACACAGAAACAAACTGAGGGACTTGGGGGGAAGGAGGGTGGAGGGATGGGAGAGCCTGGTGGTGGGTACTGGGGACACCTAAAGCGTGGAGCACTGGGTGTGGGGAATGGGGAATGGAAAAAAAAATTTAAGTAACAACAACAACAAAAAAAGTCAGGGACAGGATGAAAAAATATCTTCCTTTATGCAAACCACAACCTTTGTTTCACTGTTGGGGCAATGAGGGGAGAACATGAGCATGCTTTTCCCAATTGCCTGACATTCTAGTACTACACAGTAGACTTCTCTGAAATTATACCCAGACATCTCTGCAATCAGGTGATTATGAATGTCCATCTCAGCGAATGGAATCTGAATTTACTAAGACCAGTCAAGATAGAGAACATTTCTGATGGTTGGGGAAAGATGAAGAGGAACAAATGTAGAAAGAAATGAATTAAGTTCTGTCTTGAGGTTGGAATCTCCCGGAAACTGATCATGAGACAGGATTTGGGTACAAGCAACTTATTAGAGATGATCCCAGGCGATGTGAGGTGTAAGGGAGCAGGGAGGATAGACGGGGAAGGGGAGGAAGCTGATAGAACATTCTATTGTGAGAGAACTGGCAGGGCACTCCTGGGAAACTGTAGAACATTCTCAGAGTTGTGCCACTCAGAGGAGATATAAGTCAGGAGAACAAGAGTCACCCGTCCCAGGCATTCCCACCTGATGCCCCTACACCGAACAACATTTCAGTTAGGGTAATATGAAGTTACTCCTTTGAATGGAATGGCAGAGCACAACCCTGCCCACCATGCGCTAAATGCCCGGGGCTGGCTTTGGTTGGTTGGCCTCTTTTGACTATAGTGGCATGATGCTAAGACATGATTTGAATGTTCATATAAACCTATCGCCAAATTTCCACCCCTTAAAAACAGACTGTTGTACCCCAAATCAGACCTTTTGTGGTTATTTGCTGCTCTCTAGAGAGGCCAGGCAGGGTATAGAAGTGTGTAAGAACATTAACATATATGGGTGCCTGGGTGGCTCAGAGGGTTAAGCCTCTGCCTCTATCTCAGGGTCCTGGGATTGAGTCTCACATCAGGTGCTCTGCTCAGTGGGGAGCGTTTTTCTCCCTCTTTCTCTGCCTATTTGTGATCTCTCTCTGTCAAATAAATAAATAAAATCTTTTTTAAAAGAACATTAACATATAGTAAAAGATTCTGAAACTAATGATCTAATTTAGATCATGTCTGACACATGCTTTATTGACAGTGAATCAGACATCAGTTTTGTTCAAAGATAACTCATTTTTTATTTTCTTATCACTGCATGCAGTTTTAAACAATGTACTTTGCTCAGGCTTCCATATTTAGTAAAAAGAGTGCTCCTATAAATACACCATTGGAAGTCAGAGTACCTTTTGCAGTCTTGGATTTACTCTGTGCTCCTTTCCATTTTATTCTTAAAGCTTTGTGAAATTCTTGTCACCAATAGACAAATTATAACATAAAATTATTATGTTTTTATTATGTTATTATGTTATTATTATTAATAAATTATTACCCTGACCAGAAAATAATGGTGTGATCTCCAACATAAATGACTACCTGATATAGCTTTTTAGGTTTGGAAAATGTCCCCCAGTGTCTGGGGAAAAGTGGAGAGAATCATTTTTCTCTCTCAGATTAACTGGTATTCCCATCACCTGCAAACACACTAATGTTTCTAAATATATTGATAAAAGATCAGAGGATCCTTGATGAAAGTCTAGTGTGGGTTCCCCGAACGAAGAAGCCTACACTGGTGAAGGATTAAGATGGCGAGAAGTCATCATCACCCCCTGGATGGCTTCCGTGAACTTGTCACTGGAATGCTTTCGCTTCCGAACTTCCCTCAAATAGTCTCTTCACTTTCCCTCGGACAACAGTTATGGGAAGTGGAATTGTCAGGAGAGGGGCTCCAGAGAGGTCATTTGTTCGCCTTTTATGCAGGTTCCTGTGTGTAAACCCAAATGAGATTCTGAGGTTTTTATCTGGAGGATGTGTGAGGCATGCTTCTTGGCATGAAGCCAAGATCATCACCTTTGATGACTACTCCTCAGGATTAGTATTTCTTGTTTTCAGTGCTGGAAAAAGCCCAGGCTCTGACTGCCCAAGGAAAAGACTGTATACTCACAATTACCTCTGCCTGGTGCCCAGGGCTTTATGCATGGGATTGTATTTGTCCCGACACCCCGTCTCTGGGGTCGGCATCTCAACCTTTGTGTTACAGAAGGATCGGAGGTTGCAGGGCTTTGAACTCAGGCTTATCCCTTTTCAGCCCCCCCCCCATTATGCTCTTTAGGACAAGACATTCCCTTTACATATTTCACTCTTTAACAGTTTAAAAAGCGCCTTTGCCATGGTTTCCCTTTACCCTTGTAACAAGCTGCGGTGTTCTGCGCTGTTTTCCCAGTTTCATGTGTGAGGAACTGAGGTGTGTGAGATAAGGGGACGTGGAAGGGCATTAAGAGCTGCCATCACCCCCAGCTCCAAGTTCTGCACTACGGATAAGACAGACCAGTTCACGGAACTTGCTGAATCTTATACCACATGTGAGCACAGCAGACAGATTCCCTGGAGACACAGTGAGACTCTAGGATTTCCCTTCTCACACAGATACTGTGTGTGCTACATTAAAAGTTGCTCTTCTGTCCACGGAGAGGCAGGCTCTAAGCTCCCCTCCGCCGCTCCAAACCTGCCCTCGATTGATAGAATAGAGTGGAACTGATGCTCTGCAATCTGTGGCTGGTTATTAAAAGCCCTACAACCTCCTTCTGGGCCCTGGAACACTGTGTCTAAGGTAGTTCACTCTCGGGCCAGCCGGCCAGCAGGGCAAGGTTGACCAGCCATGAGACCACCAAGCTGTGAAGAGCCCAGGCCTGGGAAGGGTGTCAGACTGTGAGTGAGAAAACCGTCCTGGGGATGAGTCATCTAGCCCCAGCCACCCTGACAGATCCGAGACGAATTGCCCAACCGACAAAATCATTATAAAAATAAAATGGTTATCTTAAGCCACTAAGTTATGAGGTTGTTCACTACATAGCAATAAAATACTGGGATACACCGTGTTCAGGGCAAAACGAAAGAAGATCCTAGAACACCCCACGTAAATGGTTATTCTCCCATTTCCCCATTTTTATCCCTTTACCCTTAGCTCAGGAAACCAGGGATAAACAAGGAATGATCCTGCCGTAGCTGTTTTGGAGACTGGGGCACTGCTGAGGGAAATAGATCTATCTTGTATCCCCATCCATGACCTTGCTCTTGCCTGTAAATACAGGTTCTCACTCACTATTGGAACTAATGGAGGGTCCAGGCCACTTTGTTACGCTCCTTCAGTGCAACTATAGCACCATGGAACAGCATTAAAGAAATGGCTTGAATAAACTGTCTGTCACTCAGAAAGATACTCTTAGCAACTGCAGCGGAAAGACCCCTTGTCACTGCCTTCCTTGAGCCAAAGATAACGAAAGCTACAGAAGCAACTTGGAACTCATGTCCTCCAGATGTTGAATCTTTTTCTTCTCTAAAGAAGGAATATAAGACTAAAGATACCAATGTAGTGATCGGGAGGGGTATATGCAAATGAATGTTACAGCAGCAAACTTCACAGTAGCCAAACTACGGAAAGAGCCTAGATGTCCATCATCAGATGAATGGATAAAGAAGATATGGTGCACACACAAACACACACACACACACACACACACACACACACACACACTGGAATATTATGCAGCCATAACAATGAAATCCTGCCATTTGCAATGATTTGGATGGAACTAGAGGGTATTATGCTGAACAAAGTAAGTCAATCAGAGAAAGGCAGTTATCATACGATTTCTCTGATATGAGGAATTTGAGAGGTAGGGCACGGAGTCATGGGGGGAAGGGACGGAAAAATGAAACAAAATGGGACCAGGGAGGGAGACAAACCATAAGAGACTCTTAATCTCAGGAAACAAACTCAGAGTTGCTGGGGTGGGGTGGAGAGGGATAGGTGGCTGGGTGATGGACATTGGGGAGGGTGTGTGCTATGGTGAGTCCTGTGAGTTGTGTAAGACTGATGATTCACAGACCTGTACCAGTGAAACAATTAATACATTATATGTTAATTGAAAACAAAACAAACAAACAAAAAAGAAGGCATATAAGATCCGAATCTTAGGTCTGTGCCCTGACACTATAAATTCTGTAAACTTGCTAAATGGGTGATGGAAACTTGGTGCCGTCTTGCTACTAAAAGAATTATCCATTGTGGTCCTTGGCCGTGGGCAGAAAAAAGGAGGAGTATTTGTTGCCTTAATAAGTGAGCCATGGGGCGCCTGGGTGGCTCAGTTGGTTAAGCCACTGCCTTCGGCTCAGGTCATGATCCCGGAGACCCGGGATCGAGTCCCACATCGGGCTCCCTGCTCGGCGGGAAGCCTGCTTCTCCCTCTCTCACTCCCCCTGCTTGTGTTCCCTCTCTGGCTGTGTTTCTCTCTATCAAATAAATAAAATCTTTAAAAAAAAAAAAATAAGTGAGCCAAAGACCACTTTGATGTATGCCTTTCTCGAGGCTTCACCATGGCAACAAGGATATAACACAGCTATAAAATTGGGGAAGTATTATTTGTTTTAGTCATGACTTTACTTGTGACTCAATAATGTTGCTAGTCGCATTGTATGGATCCAAGAGATTTTGGCTTTCCTGCTCAACACTATTTAGCTGTCCACATCCCGGTATGGACCGGTTTGAGCCTCTCCCCCCAAATTCATATGGAAGCCCTAACCCCCAAGGTGATTGTATTCAGAGTGGGGCCTTTACGGAGACAATCAAGGTTAAATGAGGGCATAAGTGTAGGTCACTAATCCAATGGAACTTGTCCTTTTAAAAAGAGGAAGAGTCACCAGAGATCTCTCTTTTTCTCTGTGTGTACACAGAGGGAAGAAGTGAGGACACAGTAAGTAGGTGGTTTTCTACAAGCCAGGAAAAGAAGTCACACTGATACCAGTCCTGACCACACCTTGAATTTTCCTCTGGAATTGTGTTCGATCCACCCAGTCTGTCGTGTTTTCTTACAGCTGTGACAGCAGACTAATATACCTCGATTATGATTTTTTGGTCAGATTCTACTCTCTTGGAGGGTCAGGGATGGAGTGTTCATAAATTCAGTTTTGTCTTTTCTGCTATTTTGGGATCTTTATTTTCTTTCATAATTTTTTGGAAAAAATCTTGCAAAATACGCATTTGGTGGAGTGAATGTTTGCCTCCAATGTGAGCGTGTATGGGATGCCTGATGATTTGAAGACCTGTGTTTCAACTGAGCTATGAGGAGGCACATGCTGTAGAGAAGCTCATTTCTCACTGTGGAACTGGTTTCTGATATGTCTGGGGACCTGCACATATTTGATTAATCGTCCTTCCTTCCTGATGGTACCTTCACGTCCATGAACTGTAGACCTGCAGAATCTACAGCAGGAGAATAGAGATCAAAATGTCCTACGATGTTACCTCCCCACAATATCTGTTTTTGAGATACGTTGGGGTCAGACTGAACAATCAGCTGTCAGATACTGAACAGGATGGTTTGAATCAAGGAAGTAAATGTTTGGAGACCATGGTGTGATTTGTTTCATGGGGATAGGTTTTTAATGGGCCAGGGATGTCATCAAGAAGCTGAAAGACAAAAAAAAAAAAAAAAAAAAAAAAAAAAAAAGAAGCTGAAAGACTTGTAAATGGCCATGGTGCTATGGATTTTGGCTGAAGATTTGTTACTACTACCAGATGTGTGAGTGTGAAACTCAAGGGAACTCAGGTCATTACATCGCAACATCAGTGTTAGCAAAGAGGACTGTCCTACCTATTCAATTGATTTTCTAGGACTTAGTAACTAGAATCAAATTGTATGACTGAATTCTAGTCATTTAATATTGCAATGATTTGGGGCACCTGGGTGGCTCAGTTTAAGCCTCTGCCTTCAGCTCAGGTTGTGATCCCGGAGTCCCAGGATAGAGCCCCACATCAGGTTCACTCCTCAGTGGGAAGCCTGCTTCTCCCTCTCTCACTCCCCCTGCTTGTGTCCCCTCTCTAGCTATGTTTCTCTCTGTCAAATAAAATATTTAAAAAAAATATTGCAATGATTTATTAAATTCTGTAAATATTAACATGTAATTTTATTTAAAACTTTGCAGGGCAGGCATGGGGTGATCCTGTTGGATATTCCTTTAAGGAAGAACTCGCTGACGAGCTGTGAGGAGAACAGATAGCAGGTAATCCCCAGCTGGAGCGGTTTGGGAATCTGCTACTACATTTGCACGGAGACCTCACATATTCCCGGCAGCCTCCAGTCAAAGAAGGAATATTCTAGGGTCTGGGTTTTTTTTTTTTTGTTTCTTTTGTTTTTTTACTCAACACTGTAGCTTCCTCTTATTTTCTCAGGACTACACTGTAAGTTGAGGCTTTTCATACACAATCTTCCTTCCTTCCTTTACTTTTTTCCCAAATGTGAGACCTGCATTATGATCTGAAGGCTTTCCCTTCCTATTCCTGTGCCCCCCTTATCATTTGCGGTCATCAACCCCAATAAATCTCTTGCACTTATGACTCTCCTTTGACATTGCTTCCTGAAGGACTCAATTGACATTCACTGAGTAAGGTAGAATGACTCATACTGCACCTCTGGCTTTCTTGATCTCCTGTCTCAGAGTTGCCAGCTGAAGGGCCAGGAGAACTATGGAGCAACCCAGAAATCAGCTGGGGGCTCTTGTTACTGCATTTGAGAACCAAAAACACTTTCTTTTTTTTTTTTATTTGACTCAATCTAACTGCCTCATCTTTAAAGTAACTAAGTTGTTCAAAATTTATTTTGCTTCTGAAGTACTATTATGATTACTTTTGGGGCCTTCAAAGTTGTATGAACAAAGTACTATCAAATAGCAGTCTGGGTCCTGTGAAACCAAATGATTCAATCTCCCACTGGATTTCATATGGCAATATTTTAACCATAAATTTCATTAAAAAGAGTTTCACCATAGAAGTACTTATTAATCATCACAATATTGCTGTTTTTAAACCCTTATCTAAAGCAAAGCATCATTTTTTAAATAAATTTTGAGGCCTTTAGAAATCAGTGACAGAATCTGATGTTTGAGAAGGCTTGTACCACTGGGGCAGAGGCATGGATGATTCCTATTGCCCCATTGTGCAGTCCTTCTCTCTAAGGGAAAACAGAATCCTTGGGACTCAGGAAGTTGAGCTTAAACACTATCGTTGGTGGCCAATGTTTTGGATAATAGCAGCAGCCACTGTTGGGAATTCAAAAGCAACTTATCAACTTGTGTTGTTGGGTTAACCATTAAATCAAAAGGAAAGTTGCATGTGTGTTACACTTCACAGTTATCAAAAGCTTGGTTATTATTAAGGGCTTAATCTGTGTCTTATAGTCTTTTTAGCACCCAGAAAACCACATTATCTAATATTTCTAAAATTACAATTATAATTACAATTAAGAGCGATCAAGATACTTTACCATAGGAATCTTCTCTTGTTTGAGAGGGGAAAGTTATTTTGAACTGATAATCAGTTGATATTGCAAATATTAAAATGTGATTTAATCTCTAAAACTTGCATATACTAACACAAACTGATGGCTAGCATAGTTTTCCAAGATAGATGGAAATAAAGCCTCTGGAATAAATATCTTGTCTTTTTCTAGCTGTGTGATTCTGGACAAGTTAGTGAACCTCTCTGAAGCTCTGTTTTCTCATGTGTAGAGACAGATCCTGGTATAAGCTTATGGAACTACTGTGAAAAATACATGCTTGAATTGAACCTTGCACAAACAATTCCGACTTCAGTAGAGGTGACGGTCTCAATGAGTGGTATACAAAAATGTATACAAAACATTGGAAAATTACTTGAAGTCTTATTAACAGAACCCATTTTGTTTATTGACACCATTTTTTAAAAACTGAAAATATAAGAAACTCTAGCCAGTCAAATAATAAATTTTATTATAAATTCTGAATTAGTGGGATTCATTGAATAAGGTAAATGGAGTACATTGAAAACCTTCAAGATGATCATTAAATTTATTTGAAGTATTTACTGTTGCCTTTGGTACATAATTGTGAATAAAGGCATGTTTCTCAAATATTTCCAAAGTAAATGCAGTTAGCTCCATTCCCCTAAATCTCAAGTGCATTAATAAATCTACTTAGTGTTGCTTTTTTTTTTTTAATTCTGGGAAGAAATTTTGAAGATCACATTGAAATAGAGCCAGATGGTCAGATATGACTTTTCACATTAGGTGAATGCTCATAATTTACTTTATCCTGAAGCAACCACAAGAACAGAAATGATGGTGAATGGCCTCCAAGAACATTGGATCCAAATAATCTCAGGGGTTTTATGTTCTGTCAAACATTTCATCAAATGGCATGGGAAACATATCTTTTATGTCCTTTTCATTTTTAAAATGGCTATATCTTTTACATTAGAGGAAAGTAGTTTTCATATGTGTTTTAAATTACAGCATATAACATTCTTTTCTAGAAAAGTATCTTTTCCTTGTTTGAGCCAATGCAAAAGATTTTTTGTATAAGCGCAGTTGATTCATTTAGTTCTCTTTCAAATAAAACTTTTAAAATCTGAAATCACTCTCTTCTATTTTAAATAAAGCAAAGAAACAGTGACAATTTCAGGTGCCTAAGACATTTTTAGCTTTTTCTACTGGATTGAATTTTTCTAAATTGATGAATAGGTAACATATAGTAGTCAAGATGATAACTAATCTGATTTAAAATAAAAAGAAATGTGGGCTTGTGTAGCAGAAGAATTGGGAAATGTGTTATCTAAATATGTCATGGGATATATTGACTTTAATCTGTAACATATGTGAAGTTTAATCATTAAGCAATGAATTCCTTTTCTGAGGTTCGTATGGTGAATATCAATGAATATAATATTTTTTGACCTGAATGAAATGCCCAAGACCAATCTCTCAAGATTTAATTACCCACTTAAATGTCCCTAGGGTTTTTGGAGGAAGGCTTGAGGCCCATAGATCATACTCTTTGGGAATGATCTTGAATGCATTGAAAGGTGAAGCCAGTACCTTCAGGGTCAGCCCTATCTAGAATTTTGGAGTGGGCATTGCCCACCCTCATTTACTGGTGTTCACTGCAGAACCCACCAGCCCAAGGTGCCTCACCTCTTCATGATGAGGATGATAATTAAAAAATAATAACAATAAAATAATAACCTTAACTTTTAATTAATGAATGTATGTAGGTACTATATTTAAAATGATCTCAAGTTTCTCTTTCTTTCATATCTCTCTCTCTCTCTCTCTCCCTCTCTCTCTCTCTCTCTCTTTCAATGAGTCTTATTACAACCTATTACAAGCCAGGCCCTGGCCAAGTTCACAGCAATGAATGAGTTCCTCACAGAACTGATATCACAGTGGAGTGGGGAAACAGCCAGTAGACCACAGAGAAATAAGTCATAACTACACTGTGAGACTGGCACAGTGGCAGAACCAGACAAGGTCATGGAACAGGGAAAAGTGGAGTTTCAGTGTGGGTCTACCTTAGATAGAATGATCAGAAAAGGGCTTTCTAAGGAGGTGCCATCTGATAAAAGCCTGGAGGGACCTGGAAGAGCCATCCTGAAGGAACAGCAGGTGCCATTCTCTAAGAGAGGATGGAGTTTGCAGGTCTGAACGAGAGAGATGACATCAGGGATGTTGGAGGATAGTGCATGAAAGAGATGGCATAGGAGGGTGGTGATGCTGTGACCCTGGGGACATGCTCAGGACTTTGGATGTTCATCAAGGAGGATTCATGGGAAGCACTAAAGACTGAGAGCTGAGTGACATGAGTTGACTTAAGGTTTTAAAAGATTCCTCCATCTGCAACCCAAGATGAAATGCAGGCGAGTGACAGTAGTTGGGAACCTTCTACTGTAGTGCCACCGATGATGACAGTGGCAGGAACCCCAAGGGCAGCCGGGGAGGTGGAGGACAATACATGGTTTGGGGTTCAACTGACGTGACAGGCTGGTGAAGTCAACACTAGGGTGCCAGAAGGAAGGGTTTTAGTCAGCAACATGGCCAATGAGTAGGATGTGAAATTTGGGTGAGGAAGGAATTTTAAAGATGAAGTGCAGAAGATTTATTTTAGAAATATTAATTTTGAGATATCATTTGGATATCTAGTCCAAGATTTCAAGCTGGAATATTAGATATGGGTCCATGATGCCTTCTCCATAATTCAGGAATCCATAAATCTGTAAGAAACGAAAAATTTTTTGTAACTCTTTGACAGTAAAATCTGATTAAAACCAACCTGAGGCTCCTGACAGTCCTGGTTTAGCCCCCTGAGAATGTTCATACATTTGAAGCACAGCTATTGATATATTTAATTATTGGGTGATTTCCTAGACCCCACTGGGGATACAATGTACCATGGAAAGCAGATTAATTTTCTAACATCCCTGAGGTTCAAACACCTTTGTTTCTTCCTGTCTTGCCTCTGGATTTTGTGTACATCTGTGGATTTCTATAGAATTCTGTAAGTCAGTGGAAAGGGCAAACATGGAGATACATGTTTGATTCTAGACCCTCAAGGGACAAGGAAAAGGGGATGGATTTGGAAAAGTCATGATCATTTTCTTAAGTTTTTTTTGTTGTTGTTAAGGTTATAAACCAAGTTTCAAATATTTAACTGTTTAACATTATTCAAAGGTCTGATTATAAGTGGCTTTTATTTTTATTTTTTTCCTGAAGTTTTTAATGAGATTTTCAGCAAGAAAGCCCTGACCCCTTGAAAACTCCAGTGTGCAGTTAAAAATTGGTAGGAGGATATAGCTTTGCCTGTGATCTCTCTACAGAGTGCCACTGGTCCTGGAAACCAGTCAATTAAGCTTAGTGCCTGTACTGATTTAGCAGGAGAAAGCATGTCTTCAGATTCCATGGTCCTGATTTTAATGCTTCAGCCTATACCTCTGACCAGAATTTGCAGGGAATGCTTTTTATGATATCTGGTTACTAATTTATGTCTCTCAAATGTCACCCAGTGAGACATTTTGGGGGAAAAAATGAAATGATGTCCCTAAGTTGAACAAATCTTATATGTTGTTTTAAAATATGCTTCCCCACCCACATTTAAGATCTGCTAATTCTAGGGCAATATGAAAGTACAGAAAAGACTACAAAGAATAAAATGAACATTACAACCACATCAAGGAGAAAACCTTTGTGATGTTTTGGTATTTTCCTTCCAGTTTTTGTCTGTATTTATATTGATTGATTGATTGATTGATTGATTGATTTGACAGAGCGAGAGATCACAAGTAGGCAGAGAGAGCATGGAGGAAGCATGCTCCCTGCTGAGCAGAGAGCCCAACACGGGCCTCCATCCCAGGACCCTGAGATCATGACCTGAGCTGAAGGCAGAGGCCTTAACCCACTGAGCCACCCAGATGTCCCAATTTTTGTCTTTATTATTTTTTTAAATATTTTATTTATTTATTTGAAAGAGAGAGAGTGAGTGAGAGAGAGCATGAGAGGGGAGAAGGTCAGAGGGAGAAGCAGACTCCCTGCGGAGCTGGGAGCCTGATGTGGGACTCAATCTCGGGACTCCAGGATCATGACCTGAGCTGAGGGCAGAGGCCTTAACCCACTGAGCCACCCAGACGCCCCAATTTTTGTCTTTAAATGTTGGCTCTCAATCTACATATTTCTGTATTCACATAGCTGAGGTATTAGAGTCATATTCAAGTTTGTGTTCTGTTTTTCTTTCAATATTCTCAGATTGTCATGTTTCACTCTCAGGAAAGAAACCCAGAATAAAATGAGGGTGCCGATCTGTTCGATCACGCTGAGGACTGGATAAACAGGCCCCTCCGCTCCGAGCCAGGGCACACATTGCACATGCTTCCAAGCAGCTCCACTGAATATAAAAAAGACAGAAAAGAAAAGGAATATAAACATCATTTCACAGTGGCATCCGCACGGGAACTATGCCTTCTTTAACCGTTTCTCTCCCTTGGATTTCTTTCCTATCTTTCATGTTTTTATTTTTGTTTTTGTTTTTGTTTTTTCCTGACTCTTTAATTCATGTCTGGCTACATATCTGATTTTTTCTCTTAGGATGAATAATTTGAAGTCAAAGACCTAGGTAAGAGAACATGAACTTTTTTGTTTTAATTTTTTCATTACAACGTCTTTCTCATGAAATGATATATTGGCATTTTAAAATTTGGAGAACATAGAAAAAGGAAAATGAAAACATAAACCACGAATATTCCTGTCACTTAGAGAAAATGGTCACTCCTGTGCCATGTGTAGTCCCCTACTGATTTTGTGTGCCTGCATTTCTGCTTCTTTTATTCATATTACTTGCTGTTAAATTGTTACAATTGTTTTTTTTTCTCTTCATTGTTAGATATTGTTTGAAAACATGATTTTAATGCTCCTTAGTCTCTCAATTCATAATATACTTGGCCCTTTCCCTTCCATTGGGTCTACTGAGCTGTTTTTCAACTTTGGCTCTCTCAAATAATATTGCCATAAACATCCCCATATGAAATCTTTGAACCTCTTCCAAGCTAATGCACCATCAGGACGAAGGCACTGAAACCAGGGACAAGGGGAGGGGCCTCTTCACGCTGCTGGCAGCACATTTGGGTCTGCTAGGAAACTGCAAGTGCAACGAAGTGTTTCTCCAGGTGAAGGGATCACAAAGACATGTTTCCTCTGAAAGAACTGATTATAACACATCGCCCCTTTCTTAGGGCTGGTGCAGCCTCACCAGGCACACAACAGAGCAGAGTGTGGGCTAGATTTGTGGGCCCACCTTTTTGGCCATGTGCTTTTGTGCAGTAGACAACCCGTGCAACCTTACATGACGGTTGGACCACATGTGACTTTTTATCCAAAGGCACAGAACGAGTAAGTAAATGGCAGAGCTCGTTGGCAGATCCAAAGCTGATCAACTCCAAATCTATTGTTCCTTTAGCTATGTATAGCCACCCTCTTGACAGATCAAGAAGCCAGTGAGCTAGGGTTTCTTCACTTCTTTATGCATGATATTCATGACATGGCACTGATCATTTAGATTTTGAAAAAGCAGTCACCACAAGATTATCTAAACATTCCATTAAGGCAATTATATGTATTATCTGGCTTTCTAATTTACCCAAACTTTGTAAAATAAAAAGTCTGAAGTTATGGACTTCAGTTAAAAAACATATGCACACACACAAAACAAAAAACAAACAAACAATTAAACTAACTGTGGTCTTTAGGATTCTTGTAAAATGTCCCTTCAACCAATTCAACTGGGAAAAATGTTAGAAACAACACACATTTGAACACAACCTTAACATTCATACTACATAAAGTAAAAAACCATTAAGTCAATTACTTGAAGGATCACTGCTGTTTTTGACATTCCACCGGGATGTTCTGGAACTTTATCCTGACCTAGTCACAGTTTTCCTTTCAAAATTTGGAAAGCAGCTGCCACCCAAAGGCAGACTGAGGATGAAAAAATGACAGTGAAGTGAGAACTGAAGACTTAATGTGTCCATTTTATATTCTTTAAACCAGCCGTCTCTGTTGCGTATTTTGGCGTGGTTTTTAGACATATGTTAGTCGATCTCTGCAAAGTTAGAAGTTGATTCAAAGCCAGATGTTCAGAAATAGACTGAGAAAGCAATTGTAACTCTTTGTCCCTTAATTTTTGTACAGGAACTTCATTGTAAAAACTGTTCTAGACTGATGGATGCCATTGAAGACTGGGCAGAAAACATGGCTTTGGTGGCGAATCCCTGGGATAATTTATTAAATAGTGCCTATGCAGCACCGACAGGAGAGAGTCTGAAACATTCCTTCAGATCTGGCACCGGCGTCCAGTGGCCTTCCTCTGTATTCTTTGAAATTTTTATTTCGAAATAATCTTAGGCTTAAAGAAACTTTGCGAAAACTGGGCAAAGAATGTTCTTGTGTCTTCACCCATATTTTCCAACTTTGGACACCTTTTGCTTCTATTTTCCTCTCTTTGTCTCTCTCTGTCTCTCTGCCTTTGTCTCCCTTCAGTGCATGCTGATAGAATATCAAAATCAGAAGAATAATATGACTACAATGTTATTTAATCTATCATCCTTATTTTAATTTTGCCTGGTGAACGCCACCCCAACCGGTGAGCAAATCAACATCACCCCTCATGGGGCAGTCTGACCACCTTAGTCTGTCGTGTCATGTCCTGAGAGGGACACAGCAAACATCTGTGATGTTCTTTCAAAAGCCGGCAAGGTGCATCCCTTCTTGAGGAAACGTCGGACAAGCCACAGCGAGGGGCGTCCCGTGACACGGCTGGACAGGACTCATCACAAGAGCAGGGTCACCAATACAGAACAAACAAGTAGCCACTTCCCCAGAACGAAAGGGAGAAGCTGTTCCAAATGAACAGCCACAGCAGCTCTATCCTCAGGAATTGTTTGAGCAGAGGATTGATTTAACAACTGGATGGGGGCCCGAGAAAGCAAATCCTCGCTCATTCTTGAGGAACTGAGCTGGCTCTTAGCACAGACACATGCACACTGGCCCCGTGAGGCGCGCGGACAGCGGGCAGTGCCCCGTAAGCATCAGCCCGCGGGAGAGACGCGCAGGCTCAGCCCCGGGCCACCGCCGAGCCCTGCGCTGCTGCGGGCGCACACCGGGGGCCGGGGACCCGCGCGGGCCGGGGACAGAGGCTTCGCGCGCGGTGCAGCGGCGTGCTCCCGAGGGGCCAGCGACCCGGGGCTGCGCGGGGACCAGGCGTCATGCCTCTGCCTGGAGCTGGGGCGAAACCCTGCCCGGGGACAGCGCGCAGCTCAGGCAGCAGTTCCCCCTTTCCCATCACGGCGTTCTGAGAGTGATCAGATTTGTCCAGCGCAGTAACCAGGAAATTTAGGGGCATTTATAGAGCACTTGGTGAGATTTTCATGACATGTTCTTTATATCACATAATTAGGGTAAGAAAAATAAAATATGACCCTTTTAGAAAAATATTAAACATAGATTTAGTATAAATCTTCCACATGAAATATTTTCCACCCCCTCCCCCAAGTCTTTAATGAGAAACTTGAACTTGCCCCTGTGATCTGACTTTGACTTTGTCAGGTTTTATGCTTGATATGGCTTTATGAAATTCCTCATCAGTCTCAAAACCAGGTTTCTTGGGTCTGAAGCTTATACGATTTCAGAGACTGGGGAGACTTTAAGAGAAGAGGAAATAACAAATATCAAAGGTAGAAAAGTTAGTAGTTATGTAGAATGAGAAAGCAAGTCATAATAAATACCTGGAGGCTTGGAGATAGAGGTCTCTCTCTCCTCTACAATATCTTTAGGACTGTATGAGGACTGCTCATACAGAAAGCTTTCTGTTTAACCTCCAGCTTCCCCTTCCAACCTAGAATATTCTATGACTCCCAGAAATTCTGCCAGCACTCGCAGGGTGGGTGAAGCAAGGCACCCCAGACCTCGAACTCAATTGGCTCCACAATAATTATACCATTTTATAGTCACTGTAAATAAGACAGTTTGTTGACTCAAGTAGGTAATAGAAAATGGCCATTGTACCTCCACTCAAAAATGTACAACACTTCTGCTTTTCTTTAATGGAAAAATGAACTGTTATAATTTCTTAGGAGGATGAGTGTGGATTTCCAATCCACTCAACTTCTATGTATCAGACAAGGATTTTGAAAGAGTGACAGAGATTTGTAGGGCCCACGGATCTAGTCATAGCACGTATCCATGCATGAGCTGATTTGGACAAAAAGGGTAGTTTGGCCACTGCATTTCTGATGTACTGGAGCTGAAGTGACACTGGAGAGGATGCCCCACAGGCCTCCTCACTCCCAGCTCCAGGCCTGAACTTCCAGCCCAAGGCCTCCTGGGCTATCTGTAACGCAGCCTCTCTAAAAGCTCTCGGTGCTGTTCTCCTGGGCGCACCTTCAACCTGCACGAGGGTCTGGCAGGTGAATGGACAGACTCGGCTCCAAGGATGCCATTCATCGTGTGGGGACTCCGAGGAAAACCAGATCCTACTTCCTCTGGGCTACTGTCCTACATGCCCTAATCAGGCTGCCTTGGGGTCAGATTCAACCAAATACACCTTCACCTGAGGGGATAAAGGTACAACAGGAAGTGGGAAGCTCCTCTAGAACAGACAGGGTGCTTTGCAGTTGCAGAAGGCTAGTTCGAAAGTCATGGATAATCTATGTGAAAGGTTTTTTCCTAAGATGGTCAAGTAATCTCAGACAGATTTCTGGTCAAGGTTTTTGGGATAGAAACTCTGGGAAGAAATGCCTTTGATGTAGAGAAAAGGGCATAGGAGTAGCAACAGAGTGAAAGAAAGAAGCAACATCAAACAGATTGCCAAAGTCTGACAATGAAAAGAGAAATGCGTTTCCCATGAGTTTGCATCTACTTTTGCACTACGGCATTTATGGGACAAGTATGGGACTATGGCTAGTGTCTGCCAGTTTGGGCAAATCACTCTGGTGAGTCTGCTGCTTTGTTTGTGAAACCAGCTTCCCAAGAATCCTATCTCAGCTGTTATGAAGTTCAATGTGAGACATTCTTTGTAAATGGCTGGGGAAGGTTTGTGTTTATTTTTTCTCTTTCTATGACTATAGAAATGTCCACTGTTCAAGCTCACCTATAGTAGACCATTGATAAAAGCCACAGATTTTTATTATTACAATTCATTTAATTCGAGAAATAAACACCTACACCCACGAATCCCTTGAGAAGAGCTGAGAGAATAATGTTCTGTCTCTACCTCTCCATTGTGGTGATTATTTTCACACAGGTTTACCTAAGTATCTGCAATAGACTGAAAGGGTCAGGGGGTGGGGGTGCGGAATCACAAAAATGGCATATAGTTGCAGCCTTAAGCAACATATAAGGATAAGAAAATATTTGTAGAGAGGATGGTTGACTTCTTCACAGATTAATGGCACATATCTATCTCTGTACTATTTTGTTTTATTTTCTATGTATCTACTGTAGCACCAGCTGGGGGAGTCACTTTTCCCATTTCCTAACTGTCCTGGGTGTCAGTCTCGCTCCTGTCTTGCAGACACCCCCAGCCCCAAAGCACATGCCCAAAATGGCTCCTCAATTTGCCGTTCCCAAGGGGGTGGCTCTGAGCTTGGTTCTCATTTCTTCCCACGTCAGCCTGGATTTATATAGCCTTCCTGCAGGGTTTCCTGCTCCACGCCGCTGCCGAGTGTTCTCAAACTTGCCACAGTTTCATGGCCAAACCTCATATTTAAAATATTATGGATACAAAGAGAGGAAAATAGTTAATTCTCAGTAATGGGCCAGTGAGACCCATTGTGGGTCAGTTTGAAAGTGCGGACAGTTAAGTCTCGGATCTTTCAAGTGGGCCTTTAGAGAGCGGTGTGGCTTTGGCGCGGGAAGGCCTTTGGGTGACTCTCCTGCCTCTTTAGGGCCTCAGGATGAAGAAGAGACATTGATTCTATTTACCTTCATCTCAGGATGAAGAAGAGACATTGATTCTATTTACCTTCAGCACATTTTTTCCCGTTCTAACAATGCATAGACATGCACTCCTGCCACAAATTAGATCAGAAATACTAAATGAATAGGATTTAAGAATTTGAAAGCAAATATCCAATGTATCTAAACAAAACATATTTGATTCACAAGAAATGAGACAACACTGTGGTCAGAAACCCGAAGCCAACAAGTAATAAAGCCTCCCAAGAGCATTCCCTTCGCCACAGGTGAAAGTGCGGGCACTCCACATTTTCAGAAACTTCGTTCATATACAATCACCCATCACCATCTAAAATGAAAGGACGAAAGCAGCTGTCCTCCCTCCCTGTCAGCATTTCAAGAATTTAGCCGTAACTTAATCAGATTTTTAATCGTCGTGTTACAGTAAACCAAACACAAATGGGGAACCAAACTGTGTGAAAAATTGGAATTTTAAAAGTTTTTATTAGAGGGAAAAATGGTTTACAGACATGGATGAAAAAGGAAAAGAGGTTTCTTGTGAATCAAATATGTTTTGTTTAGATACATTGGATATGATATTTGCTTTCAAATTCTTAAATCCTATTCATTTAGTATTTCTGATCTAATTTGTGGCAGGAGTGCATGTCTATGCATTGTTAGAACGGGAAAAAATGTGCTGAAGGTAAATAGAATCAATGGCTTTTCTTCATTTTTGAAGTAATTTTTTTTTGGTACTAGCTCTCCTGCAAAAATTTCCATCTGCAACTTTATCTTTAGAAGTTTTAATTAGCTTTTAATTTCACCACTTGATTTTGATGCGTGCTGTTGGCGATGGGCTCAGATGGCAGGGGACGGGTTTAATCAGCTGCAAGTGCCTCCTATAACCTTGGGTTTGGGAAGTAAATACGAGGAGAACAGAAACTCAGTGGCACATTCTCTTCTCTTTCAAACATATGTTCTTATTTAATAAATTCTCTCTCAAATAAAATAAGCCTATAGTTACTGGTGGTCAGTTTCATGTAACAGGAGCTACCACAGTTTCCCATTTACAAAAAATAACAAGACTGCAATAAAACAAACAGTGAGTCACTTTATTGGGTATGAAGTAATAAACCAGTGGTTATAATGATAACTTCTATGGCGTGCTTTTGAGGAAAACAATCTTGATTGTTTTGTTCAGTTTGGGGCAGGACTTCTCAGCTTTGTGGTACAGAAAACTGATAGGTGATAAGATTCCACCCCTGCTCTGTGTTCTCGCAGGGACTGGAGGTCTTGGCTCTCAGCAATTATCGCAGCCATAATTAATTCATAATGAAGTGTGTCATGTGCTGCTTAACATCTCAATCTTCCATAAAACTCTGCAGATGGGGCAAAAGCTAGTGGGTTTAGGTAGTTGAATTCCTGCTTGCACGCATGAATGATTGGCATCCACGTGTGGGAGAGAGACAAAAAGAATGGGGGAAGAAAACAGAAAAGAAAGAAGAAAGGAAAAGAAAAAGAGAGAAAGTAGCTGAAAAAGAATGAAATAAAGTAATGATAAAGACAAAGGAGAAAAAAAGAAAGAAAAGAGAGAAAGAACACTCATTCATCAACAACCTATTGTCTTGAGATTCTGCCAACCTTCCTTTACTCCTCACAAGATCTATATCAAACAGGTATTTCTAACTTTGCTTATCTTGTAAAGTCAAGTAAACCACAGCACTAGTAAAGGATTTCCAAACTCCGTTTCCACTCCCTCTGCTGCAGCTTGCCGCCAGCATTCCGCAGCCTCCCACAATGCAGATGCAGTCAACGAAAGCAAAGGCATTTCAGCCATGAAGTGTTGCTGAGTGCTGGACGTTGGGACGCACCTCATTCCTGCGAGTTCACGCGGCTGGAAACCCACAGGATGACCCATCCTGGGTATCAGAGATGAAGACAACCTGAGAACTGTTGCTGGACACAGGTTCTAGTCCCCTGGAAATGATATTGAACTCCCAGGCAAGTTCTCTTAAAGAAGCAATAATTTGTGGCTGGATATTAACCAGATCTGTGACATACAGTACCGCCACATCCTCTTCTCATTTCGCTCACTCTAACCCTGCGGAACATTTCTAATACAGCAGGGGTGTTTGGTGAAATATGACTTTCTGATTGAATGAATGCCTGCAGGGCCCCGTGATAAACAACAGTTCAAGCACACTGTGGCTTTTACTGAAGGACAAGTGCCAAAGCTTGCAGATGAGTTCTGAGCATGCATGCCTTTGTTTGCAATCCTCTCCCCCTCCCTGGTCCCCAACCCGATTTATCTGTTTATTTTTCATCACGTCTGACTGTGACCAATAGGTTCTGTATGGCGAACATCAGTGTTTTTGCCTGCTTTGTAACATTCTGCTTTTTCTCTGTCTCTGCTAGATGCCAAGCTATTTTTGCCTTTGAAGCACTTTTATAGAAAAGAAGTTTTAAAGAAACATTTACTGTGTGGCAGGATTGATATAAGCCCATTGGCATGGAATGGTTGAAGTCTATACACCTTATCACTTTGGTTTCTCCCTTCTTTTTATTATCCGTTTTTTGGTTCCTATTACTAACATATTTCATTTTCTTCCAGTGTATTTTTCCAGTACTAAAGCTATGCTTTTTTTAGGTCTACCTCGAAAATTTTCAGTTACATCATTTGCACAAATATGTTGATGTTAACATTGAAAAACCTCTTTGCTTGCAGTTGTATATTTTATTTGGCTAAAAATGGCTCATGTCTAATACATTACATGTCCTTTGGTGATACTATTTAAGCGAGAAATTCCAAAACTCACAAATACCGAATAGCCAAAAGTTCCAAAGCTGTGCATGAACACTAAACATGCAATATATCTCCTCCTTTTCCAAACAGAAATAGATTTCTCTCTGATTTGTTTGATAAATTTGACCCAAGATTTCCATTCGGAGTTATTGGAGTTCCTACTGTTTTTCTGTGTGTTGGTGGGCCAAGGCCTAATCACCCGAAGCCCCACGGAGGCCATAAATTACAGCGATGAGGTGAAGCTTTGTATTCCTTCGGCTACAGAAGAAGGGCCGTTTTGCTGCAGCCTATTTTGACAGGCATGAATTTAATTCATTGTTTTATGACAGATGGGAAAAGTGTACATGCTCATAGTACTGATTTATGGTCATTTGGGTCTGGAGGATTCTATAATTTGCAACTAATGTGAAAACAGATGGATAGGCAGACACCAAAGGTTAGGCTGACCCGTGGGTTCTCTCCCCCGGTTACAAATGGCGTCCATATGCGTCCAATGTCTCTGGGTGAGGTCTTCGTCCCGACGGCCAGATTCTGTAGAGCCCGCTGAACTTCTTTTTTCTTTTCCTGAGTAAGTCAGTCAAAGTGAAATTTGGGGAACATTTCTAAGCCTCAGGATTTCAAGAGTTGTTCTGTGCCTTTGGAACCTATGGGACTCTTCTTTTTCTTTTGTTTCTTTTTAAATTAAAAAGCACTTTTCTAAGGTATGCAATATGCTCATTATTATCCAAACAAGTAAGACCATCTAAAGGCATCAGTGGCTGTTTTCATTCCAATTGACAAATTTATTTTAATAGAATGATTGATTGAAAACCAGCAGTTGGGGAGTTTCAAAGGAAATACCTTGAGCTTGGGACAGGCATGCATTTTTGTGAGAAATGAGTTTGTGCTTAGATAAATGAATTTCTACTTTACAAATGATTTTGTGTTTTTAGAAAATAACTGGATTATCAAGTGAAATGTTTGGTTGATGCTAAAAGTATTGAATATGGTTTTGACTGTTAGATGATTTCTCCAAAGAAGAAATAGCAGTGATTTTATCTCTTTTAGAAGACAAAAAGAAATTTTAGAACTTCAGTAGCAAGGTAAATCCATACTTAATTTTAGTTGAACTACTATTTGTACTCTATGTAAAGATATAACATTAAGAAATCATGTATTTTGTTATTGCTTACCATCTTCAATTGACATAAGATTATTAACTTCATTTTATAACATTTTAATGTTAAAATTGCACAAGTTATTAATTTTAGTTCTGGAGATGGAATAAAATTGTTTAATTCTATTTCATTTTGAAAATTAGAAGTGTAGATTTCCATTCCCTAAACTAGGAATCAAAACTTTAGGTATAATTAAGGGCTGATTTAGTTTTGACAAAATAAACATTTTGAAAATAAAAGCCAAAAGATCTAGTGTTTTACAGTGTTAAAATATTGCTCTGTTTTATTCTGATTTAAAACTGCATGTTAGTCACTCCAAGGGCTACTCCTGAGGTTTAACCAACATAGAACTATCCGTTGGTCCAATTAGCAGAACATCGGCAACTTCATGTGGCTCTGTGATATTAACCTCCCTGAGACACCTACCTTTGTACATTTACCCTGGGAAGGGGAACATTTAACTCTCTGGTAACTAATTTTAAATGGCATCTAGAAAAAAAAAGCAAGCCATGCAAACCAAATTGAGTGTTTTCCTACAGCTATGGTCTACTAGACCATAAGCTCCTCTTTAATCACTGAAGGAAAATCATGTGCATGTACTTTTAAATGCTTCACTTCCTGAAGGAGGTTCAAGCTGGTGATGCTATTTCTATTTCAGACAGTAGCTACAATATCTCATTGCTGGGTCAGATCTGGGTGCACTTATCGGGAGATACCAAAAAGAGTCATGTGAAAGCCAGAGTGATGAGAAAGGCCAATGTCTGACCTTAAAACACTTTCTCTTGGCCCAAATGTTTAATATCTGTTAAGCGTTCAGATTGTTGATACAAGAACAGCCTTATTTGCAATGTCACTCAACAACAAAACAGGGTGGTATAGGTAAGTGGCCAGTCACTAGATTTTATTCCTGAAACTAATGATTACACTCTATGTCAACTAACTAGAATTTAAATGAAAACTTGAAACATTAAAAAACAAAAAAAACAGGTAGGAGAGATGTCTTTTTATTTTGTACTTTAAAAAATGGGTACTGAGCTCATGTATTGCATGGAGCACTGGGTATGGGGCATAAACAATGAATCTTGGAACACTGAAGAAATAAAATAAATTTAAAGTAAAAAAAATGGGTATGGTATAAGAGACTCAATCTCAGGAAACAAACTGGGGGTTGCTGGGGGGGAGCGGGGAGGGTAGTTGGGTTATGGACATTTGGGAGGGTATGTGCTATGGTGTGAATTGTGTAAGACTGGTGATTCACAGACCTGTACCACTGAAACAAAGAATGTCATATGTTAATTAAAAAAAACAAAAAAAAAAGAATTATTGCTCCCTTTAAACATGAAAATAAATAAATAAGTAAATAAATAAATAAAAATGGCTATGGTCACTTCTTGTGATGAGCACTTGGTGTTGCATGTAAGGGATAAATCACTAAATGCTATACCTGAAACCAATTTTACCAAATATGTTGACAGACTAGAATTTAAATAACAACTTGAAATAAAAAAAATAATAAATAAAAAAAATGAGTATGGTAAATTTCATATATGTATTCATGTCAGCTGCATGGATAGGGCCATATCTCAACCCCACCAGTGCTGGGAAATGTGGGGGGATGACCACCGGGCCACTTGTTGAGGCCTCACCCATCCCTGCCCCCAGCCACCCTGCACCAACACCTGTCCCTGCCTGTACTTCATTTTCATTCGCCATCCAGAAGTTCCTCTCCTCCTCAGTCTCTTCAGTTACTCACTGAAAAATCAGTGCTAGGGGTTGGGTGGTGATCAAGAATTCCAGGAACCCTGATTTTGTGGAGTGCATGGTCTCCCTGGAAGAATGTAGCTCTCCCTCTTGACATTCCCAAATTCCCTAGGATATCTCTTCCAAGCACTTGTCCTCTTAGGTAGTTGGTTATTCCAAGCTATTTATTTCACTAGGGGCCTCACTTTTTTTTTAAGATTATGTTTATTTATTTGACATAACACAGCTAGAGAGGGAACACAGGCAGGGGGAGTGAGAGAGGGATAAGCAAGCTTCCTGCCACCGAACAGGGAGCCTGATGTGGGGCTCGATCCCAGGACTTTGAGATCATGATTTGAGCTGAAGGCAAACGTTTAATGACTGAGCCATCCAGGTACTCTGGGACCTCACTTGATTATATTAACTTTTTGAAATCCATTACCTACTTCAGTGCCTGGGAAAATTTAGGTATAAATTTATTTATTTTTATTTAGGTATAAATTTATTGAACAGTTGTTCAATAAAAATTAATTGAAAGTTCGATATGTAAAAGAAAACCGAAGTCAGCTCCATAATGATCACAGGCTGCACAAAGTAAAGTAAAAATAAATCCATAACATGTAACTAATAAAATGGTTTCAGTAATAAGTGTTTATGAAGAAACCAATTTTATATTGACTTATTTTATTTTTTAAAATTTTGCTTGCATTTGTTTTTTATTGCTTAAATAATGCATAGTCACTTCCTTATTGGCAGCATTCCCTGCAATTTACACAAAGTAAAAGTCAACTTTTCTGACTGTCTCCTCTTCCCACATTTTTTCTTCTGAAGGCAGAGTGGCTTATTTTGCCATTCCTGCATCCATGAATATTTAGAATAAGTCCATTCTTTTACATTATTATAAATTTAAAACAAATATTCTTATGTACTCTGTGAAAATGTGGCAATATTTCTGACTGATATACATGAAAGTAATACATGGGGCCAAGGGGAATGTGTTTTACATTTTAATAGATAATGCTAAATTTTGATCCAAAAAAAACTACTGTTACTTTCATTAATCAACATTATCTTTTTTTTAATGTTGTGAGTGTGAAGGATCTAAAAGAGATGGTTGATAGTTCTAATTTGTATTGTCCTAATTGTATCAGATTTTTTCATTCTCTTATTGATTTATGGAGGTTCTTTATATATTATGGACACTGGACACTTTATCGATTCTGGATACATTGACATATGTTGTTAATATACTTCCTCATTCTGTTACTTTTCCCTAAACTTTTTTGACTTCTCTTATTTTTCACTGCTTTAAACATTTATGGGAAAATTACTTTCTGTGATTTTTATATGGCTTAAGAAATTCTCAGGGTGCCTGGGTGGCTCAGTGGGTTAAAGCCTCTGCCTTTGGCTCAGGTCATGATCTCAGGGTCCTGGGATCGAGGCCCACATCTGGCTCTCTGCTCAGCAGGAAGCCTGCTTCCTCCTCTCTCTCTGCCTGCCTCTCTGCCTACTTGTGATCTCTCTCTGTCAAATAAATAAATAAAATCTTTAAAAAAAAGGAAATTCTCTTCTACCACATACTTCTAATTAGACATTTTATTATAATACAATTGTATTGATATTTGTTTTATTTTTTGTTTGCTTAGTTACATATAGATATTACTCTGAAATTTATTAATGTGTATAGTGTAAATAGAGATTTTTTTCCTACTCAAGTTCCCTGGTACCAGTTATTGAGTAATTCTTCTCTTACTAATCTGAAATAGCACTTTTCCATAAATTCAATAAACATTACTTTATTCTCACAATTGTAGTAATATTAGCAAGTAAAAAGCATAAAGATAATACAAAAATTTCCAGTTATCACAATACTTTAAACTACTAGTAGGGATGCCTGGGTGGCTCAGTCAGTTAAGTGGCTGCCTTTGACTCAGATCATGAATTTGGGGCCCTGGGATCAAGCCCTGAGTCGGGCTTTCTGCTCGGTGGGAAGTCTGCTTCTCCCTTTCCTTCCCCATCTCTGTGTACTCTCTTTCTTTCTCTCAAATAAATAAATAAAATCTTAAAAAAATAAAAAAACTACCGTGTAGTATTTAGATGATTTTTTCTCCATGTATAATATTACTTTATACGGCTGATATTTTATCCAGCCCCTTCTCACCATATAATATATATTTTAATATATCATTATCTCAGTAATTAAATAATAACAGGATATGATGTCTGACATCAAATTAACATAGACTTCTAAAATGACAATATACAGAAATAAAATAAAATAAAATGACAATATGCAGGGTTAGTGAAGTTAGAGTTTGATACAATGTTCACATTACTACTGGTAGCAATTTTTTCTGTGCAAATGCTTTAGATTAAACTCATAAAATAATTTAAGTGTATCACAAGGTTTGTATGCTTTGATCTATAGTTAATTTATAAGATATATATGCAAAGGGAATAATCAGACATGAATTCAAAAATTAATATTTAATAAATTGCAGGTATATTTTATGACTAAAAAGAATATGAACTCTAAAATGTCCAACAATAAGGATGGTTGGATAAATGAGGGTACATTCCTGGGGTGGAATACTATTGACTTAGTGCAATGGGGCTTTGTAGGTCTGACTTGGAAGTCATTGGTGCTCTTTGCCTAATGTTCTCAGCTCCCTACCTCCTGGGCATGTGGGAGCCTCACGCTTCCTGGACACCTTGCATTTGGGTGGGGCTATGGGACTGCCTGACAATGAGTCATGAGCAGAAGCGACACGCATCATTTCCAGGCCGGAACATTTAATTGCTAAAAGGAAACACTCTAGGTTTAGCAAAAAACCCAACGATATTTGAAATGACATGGCTGAGTGATAATAATAAGTAGAGATCTTCTGTTGACTAGAAATGGAAATACAGATTAGAGAGAAACAGACATGTGTTGTTTTAAGTCAGTAAACACTAGTTAGTACAGATGAGAAAAGGTTCACAAAACAATATCAGCTGGAAAAATAAGGTAAAAATGTGTTGCATATGTACGAAGTCAATTGTGTGTGTGTGTGTGTGTGTGTGTGTGTGTGTGAAATAATGTTACAAATAGTGGGTTTTTACCCTTGAGTGTTGAAATTTTTAAGTTTTACCTTTGCACCAAATACTAAGGTTTTACATATGAGTGTTGAAATTATTAGTTTTATTTTCTTATATTTTTTGTGTATTTTCTAAAACCAACACATACTATAGACTTGATCTTTAAACCTTTATAATCACACATAATGGTTACATAGTGTTTGAAGACATGAATATATACATAAATTTACCTTCTTTAGGAGTTTTAGTTATGATTTTCTATGATTTTCATAAGATAGTAATTGTTGTCTTATGTAATTCTTACTCAACAGTAAGAATTGTCTATAGGATTCATAGTAGAATTAATTATTCAATGGTTATAGATAATTTTACATCTACATTAGTGTTATTAAATTACTTTCATTAACAGTTGTATATCAACTACATTTTTATCCAGAAGTGCTCATTCATAAAAATGTCAATATAGGAGTTTTTCTTTTTTTGGTAAAACTTTATATATATTAGAGAGGGAGATAAAGTGGGAGGGGGCAGAGGAAAAGGGAGAGAATCTTAAGCAGGCTGCATAGCTCTGGTGCTTAACCAATTGAACCAATTAGGCACCCCTGTAAAACTGTATTTTGATAAAGAAAGTCTTCTAATCATATTTTCTTAATTCAGTGTTTCTGAAACCATCCAAGGCAAAGCAATATTATTGCTTATTATATTTTACTTCCAATATTGTGTTGTATTTTACTTCCAATGTACTGTGGACTGTGATGTGAACCTACCGCACATAACCAGAACCTACATGGAGCCACTTGTATGTAAATCATGTGAGTCTGACATCACCTAAACTTGTCTTTGAATTCAACAAGTCCACTGATGGCACTTATGAAAACCAAGCCAACACCAAAGTACAAGGAAAATTTTAAACATTTACACTCAGTATCTGTATTTGTGTGGTTTGATAATAAATAGATCATTGACCAACACCAGCCATCGAATGGCACTTATTTGTGTTTCTTTAATTTTAATTAAATGTAATTAAATTTAGTTTTTACTTCATTTTTGGCAAGTTATCCTTTCATGATCTTTGTTCCTTTGTGGGCTGTATTCATAGTTCCTGTCACTCGTATAAATTTGATATCTTCTAAGGCTTTTGACTTTTTCTGATGGCTGTGCTTTATGTTTGTGGATTCTTTGTTTACATCTTATCAGATTATGGAACGGATCTGAGTGTCCATCCTTTCATCCTAAGTGGATAGAGACTATATACCATGCACTGTAATGAAAACTGGTTGTACTAATTTCAGACAACATAATCTTAAATCAAAAATTGTTTCAAAAGATAAAGAAAAGGGTCAATTCATCAAGAAGATATGACAATTTTAAATTCATATACATCTAACAACACAGCGGCAAAATACCTGCGGCAAAAACTGATTTGATCAAAAGGAGAAATGGAAAATTCAATAATAATGGCTGAAGACTTTAAGAATGGATAGAACAATAAGACAAAATTAACAAGGAACTAGACAATTTGAATAACAACATAAACCAGTAAGACATAACAAACACTGAAAGAACATTCCAATCAAGAACAACAAAGTTGGGGTGCCTGGGTGGCTCAGTTGGTTAGGTGACTGCCTTCGGCTCAGGTCATGATCCCGGAGACCAGGGATCGAGTCCCACATCAGGCTCCCTGCTCAGCAGGAAGCCTGTTTCTCCCTCTCTCACTCCCCCTGCTTGTGTTCCCTCTCTGGCTGTGTTTCTCTCTGTCAAATAAATAAAATCTTTTAAAAAAAAAAAACAACAAAGAACGCATTCTTTTGAAGTACATATGGAACAAGGTCCACAATAAACTGTTAGGCCCTAAAATAAGTCTCAGTAAATATAAAATAATTAAAATAATGCAATTTTTTTCTCATACTACAGCAAGATATTAGAAACCAATGAAATAAGGAAGTTTAGGAAATGCACACAGATATGGAAATTAGAGAATACATTTAAGAAATCAGTCAAAAAAGAAGTCACAGTGAATACAGCCAAGCATTCTTAACAAATTCTAGAAATCAAATCCAACACCATATAAAAAAGATTTTACAGCATGACCAAATGAGATCTATCCAAATGCAAGATTAGTTCAACATATAAAAATCAATTAAAATACACAGTATTAATAGAATAAAACAAAACATTTCAAGAAATGCAGGAAATGTACTAAAAAAACACTCTTTCAAAATACCAAAAAAACAAGAAATAGAAGGAAATTTACTCAACTTGATAACGGGCATCTATGACAAGAGAGCTAGCATTGTACTTAATAGTAATAATAGTAATTGGTTGATTACTATTTGTAATCTATTATACTTACTTAGCTTTCATTAAATGAGAACATTTAGTGTCTCCAACAAGGTCTAACGGGGGCAGGGAGATGGGGGGATCACAGTGGCAAGTACAGAGAGTTAGGGTTTGAGTCTTGTCTCTTCGTCTCACCAGTCAGTGAATTTGGGCATCACTTAAATTAGCTGAGCCTCAGTCTTCTTACCAATATAACAGGTAATACCGAGACTTTCCCTACAAGCTTCTGGGATGACGGCATCATTTGAAGTATGCAAACTACCTGTAGGACTTGGTGTAAGGTTATAATAATGTTATTTTCTTTAAGAAGTGTCTCATTTAATTATAAAGAGAATGTGTAACTGGTTGAACCATTTCTATATTGGGTTGTTTACCTTTCTGCTATTGAGTTTTAGATATTCTTTTATTTACTCTGGACATTAAAACCATAACAGATATATGATTTCTAAATATTTTCTACCATTGTATGGGCTGTCTTTTTACTTTCTTTTAGATGTCCTTCGAATCGCAAAATTTTTGGTGGTGTCCAGTGTATGTTTTCCTATAGTTATTTGTGTTATGACATCAGATACAAAACATCATTGTCAAACCCAAATTCATAAAAGATTTCCCCTATGCGTTCTTCTAAATTTTAAATTGTTTAACTTTTATATTTAAATTATTGATCTAATTTGAGTGGATTTTTCATATGATATAAACTAGGAGTTCAACTTTATTTATTTATTTATTTATTTTTGTTTAAATATCCAGTTCCAGTACCATTTGTTGTAGAGACCATCCTTTCCCCCCAGCAAATGGTCTTTATATCCTTGTTGAAAATCAGTTAGCTATAGAAGCATGTTTTTATTTTGGAGTCTCAATTTTAGTCCACTGGTCTGTGTATCTATATCAGGGAAATACCATACTGTTTTCCATACTGTATCTTTGTAGTAAGTTTTGAAAGTGTTAGACCACCAATTTTGTTCTTTGTTCTTTTTTTTAAGATTTTATGTATTTATCTGACAGAGACAAACACAGCTAGAGAGGGAACACGAGCAGGGGGAGTGAGAGAGGGAGAAGCAGGCTTCCCGTTGAGCAGGGAGCCCAATGTGGAGTTCGATCCTGGGACTCCAGGATTATGACCTGAGCCGAAGGCAGTCACTCAACCGAGCCGCTCAGCCACCCCTGTTCTTTATTCATTATTTGCTTTCTTTTTTATTTTATTTTATATTTTTAAAGATTTTATTTATTTGAAAGAACGCCTGTGCACACACAAGTAAGCAAGCTGGGGGAGGTACAGAAGGAGAGGGAGAGAGACAAGAAGACTCCACACTGAGTACAGAGCCTCATGGGAGGCTTGATCTCACAACGCTGAGATCATGGCCTGAGTCAGAATCAAGAGTTGGATGTTCAACTGATTGAACCACCCAGGCATGCCATGTTCTTCATTTTCAACATTGCTTTGTCTATTCAGGGCCCCTTGAAATAAGAATTTGAGGATCAGCTTTCCCATTTATGCTCCAAAAGATCATTGGAATTTTGGTAGGAATTGCATTAATTCTGTAAAATCACTTTGTGAAACTTTGCCATCTTAACAATATTGTATCTTCAATGCACAAATATAGATGACTTTCTATTTCTTTAGATTCTCTTTAGTTTCTTTCAGTAATCTTTTATTTTTCAATATTTTATTTATTTCTTTGACAGAGAGAGAGATCACAAGTAGGCCCAGTGCGGGCCTAGACCCCAGGACCCTGAGATCATGACCTGAGCCGAAGGCAGAGGCTTTAACCCACGGAGCCACCGAGGTGCCCTCTTTCAGCAATCTTTTAAAGTTTTCAGTTAACAAGCCATCTGCCTCCTTAAATTTACTCCTTGGTATTTTATTATTTTGGATCCTATGATAAATGGGATTGTTTTCTTAATTTCCTTTTTCTGATTGTTTATTGCTGGTATGAAGAAACACATCTGATTTTTGCATTCTGATCCTATACCCCACAACTTGCTAAAATTATTTGTTAGCTATAATAGTGTGTGTGCGTGTGCGTGTGTGTATGTATGTGTATGTGTGTTGATCTTTTCATTTTGTTTTTACATAGTTTCTCTGGTTTCTTCCAGTTCCTTGATTATATTCAAGACAGTTAACTTAAAATCTTTGCCTAGTAAGTCCTGGGCTTCTTCAAGTATGGTTTCTGTTAATTTATTTTTTTCCTATAAATGGGCCATACTTTCCTGTTTGTTTGCATGCCTTATAATTTTTTTTGTTGAAAACTAGACATTTTAATATTATAAAGTGTTAACTCTAGAAATCAGTTTCTCCTCTTTCTCCAGATTGCTGGTGCTGATTGTTGAAGGTTTTTTTAAAGTGGTTTATTAAAGGAGTTAGGTGTTTATTGCCTTTCCCAAACTATTTTCACAAAGATTATATTTCTGGTTGTGTGTGGTTTCTAAAGTCTCTGATTTATTGTACTGGGGGTCAAGACAATGACCTAACAGGGATTCCCTTAAAGGCAGTCAGAGGGAGGCGGGTGGAGGGAAAGAGAAGGAAAAAGAAAGAAAGAGAGAAAGGAAAGGGAAAAGGAAAATACTTCTCTCCTGGTCTTTGTGGCTAAGCACTCCTTTACTCCTAATCCCGATCACTCATAACTCTGCCTTATCCTTTGAAGCACCTGGTTTTGCAGAGCCTACTGATCTGCAAAGTGAGCTCTTCAACTTTGAAGAAACTTGTTCATCTTTTTGGATATTGTGTTGCTTAGGCTTTTCCTTTGTCAGAGGTCAAAGAATACAGTTCAGAACGTGCATTTGTAACTGTGATCACAGCAACCTTCTCCACAAGTCCACCGCTCTCCTATTTAGCCAGTTGTTCTCACACCTTGGCAAAGCAAATCTGCTCTAGTCAGTGTAGCAGACTGATACTTCATTTTTCTCTAACTTTGGGTGTATGGAGATAATAGTGTAGATTCCTAGCCTAGTAAGTGGGACTAATGATCAGGCTGAGTGTTGGGTAGCCGAGAAGGGGACCTGTTAAGGGCACAGATACAGCTCAGATCCTACTGACTGTGGCTATGTAAAAGCACAAGTCCAATGTACCAGTGTGATAGGCCATACTTTGTAACAATGATCATAACAATGTTTCTAATCCAGATGCTCTTCAAGAATGTTGCCTTTCCCCACTAGGCACTGGAGTCTATGTCTCCTCCTTTGGAAACCATGGGGCAGAGATCCTACAAATAGGCTCTATGGTAGAAGTGATACTATATGATGTCCAAGGTTAGGTCATAAAAGGCAATATATCTTCTGTTTGTCTCTCTTTGGGGACATTCATCTTCTAGAGATTAAGCCTAGTATGAGTAAGCCCAGGACCCATGGGGGCCCATGTCGAGAGACAGATCGAGGCCCCAAACCTTGAGCCAGCCATGAGAGAAAGCCATCTTAGAAGAGGATTTTCCATCTTCCAGTGAGCTACTATTAGTGAATATGATATGATTTGAGAGAATGTCCTTTCCACACTGAGCTCTGCCCAAGCTGCAGATTGGTGGGCAAAAGAAATATTGTTATTTTTTAGCTCATTAGGTTTTGTAGTGGTTTGTTAGACAGTGATAGAAAACCAAAACAGCACGTCTTCCAAATTTTTAAGAAAAACTAAAATCTAAAATTTCAAGTGAAATTTCTAAATTTTAAATATTAGGAACTAATTCCAAATTTAAAGTACCTTCTGAAAGTCGCACACACACACAAAAAAACATTTTTTAGGTCATTTTCAGCCTTCTGGCCACAGTTCACAATTTACACAGCATCTCAGTTAATTGTCACAGTAATGATAAAGCTGCCAGGTTATTGCTATTATACTCATTTTTTCAGATAATCCAAGAATCATTGAATAAACCAGTCCAAAGTGACAGAGCTGGTAAGAAGTATAGTCAGGATAGGACTCAGCAGAACCGATCTGCGTTTCCCTCTACCATGCCACATTTTAAAGCTTAATATAGAAGACAGATTATTTCCTGCTCCATTTAATCCTTGCATATCTAACTTATTTAGAAATAGTCCCACGGTGATTTAGTTTCTTTCACTCTCTATCCTATTGGAGATGTTTTCTTTTTCTTATACTTCATTTCCCCCACACCCCTCACCTCCAGTTCACTCTTTCTCTTGGGTTCCAGAAATAAAATGATTAAGCCAAGGAAGGCGTTGATGATTCTTCAACCCAGGGGACTTGCAGTGAGGCAGGCTCCTGGTGTGGGAGAGCCCTACGACTAGCGCAGGCCAAGTTAGATGAACACACATCCAAGACAATTCACTAGACAGTTTTTCATGCCTCTAGAATTGCTGTTTTCTGATTTGTTTTGTTTTCCTTACTTATTCTTTATAACCAATTATTTCCTCAATCTCTTTTGCTGTAAGAGTATAACCAAAATGCAACCCAAGATTCAGTATTTGGAAGTCTATGTCAGTATATCTGTTTGGGTATATGTGAAGATATAAAAAGAGGGTTTTTTGTTGTTATTGTTGCTTTGTTGTTGTTGTTGTTGTTGTTGTTAAGGACTCACCTTTGAAAGATAAAAGGGTGATTGTAAACCAAGGAAAAGGAGGGGCCTATTATTTTTGGACAACTTTATCCTTGGAACAAACTCAACTGCATCAAGAAAAACTTTTATATACATCAAATATAGTGTGATAAATTTGTTTTCAGGATAATGGTTTTACTTTCCTTTTAACTATCTAGATACTTCTTTGGTTCTTCCTTAGTGCATTTTATTCTGGTTAGTATCGGTCTGAAACACATTTTAAATAAACTTCACAAAAAAGCTGATCTTGTAACTTCTAAACCTACTGAGTGCAGCTTATATAATTTTGGTACAATTGAACTCACATGACCATGAGACATGGTTTTCTGAACTGACTGAGGGGTGGGAACGTAGGATTTTGGACTGGTACTACCACTTTAATTTGGATAATTCCCAATATCTATGGGACTCGGATTTTCTGCTCATAATAAATGGATTGTAATAGTTTACCCACAGGCCATTTTGAGAATGGAACAAAAATATATCACTGTGTGGGAGGGGCAAGATGGCAGAAAAGTAGGAGACTCCATTCAAAGGGTCCCTTAAAGTGACCTAAATACCTACAAGAACACTGTGAGCACCCATGAAATCAGCCTGAGATGTAAGACTGCACACTTCGGGATCTCTACAGGGAAAGAGGAACACCAGTGGAGAGGTAAAGTGGATCAGGAGAGCTCGGACTGATTTTGGAGCAATAGGAGGGGGAGGGAGCCACCACAATATGTATGTACTTTCCTTACATTGGAAGGTAATACCCCAGTACGAAAGTGCCCTGTGCTTGGGGAGCAGTATCATGTTGCAGTCTGGTTAAAAGCACTCAGAAGCAAAGGGTCTTAAGAGGCAACCAGGGAAAGCTGCTGGCTGCTGGCAGGGACGTAAGGGCTGTGGCTCTGGGCTGGGGGTAGAAAATGCCCCCCGGCACCACCTGAGGGAACCAGGTGGCCGGAAGCCCTGCACTCCTCGTGCTTGGTCTGCCGCCTGGGCTAGGCACTCGCAATCTGTGATCAAGGTGACTCTGCAGCCTTCCTGCGACGTGCGGAGCTTGGGGTACCAGTGCTCCCAGCGTGGGTGTGGGCTCCAGAGAGCATCTTCACAGCACAAGCTTGCACAAACCGGCATCAGTCGCAGTTTCTGTGGCGCGGGAGTGAAGGGACAAGCAGGGGCTTCAGGTGACATTCTGGCTAGCGACTGGGGTGCGTGCGCTACCTGTGAGAGGTGGAACGGTACAGGGGAAAATACAGAAGGAGTCTGTGTGCCCTGCACCATCCAGAGGGGAGCTAACTGAGGCTTCTCTCTGAGAAGAAGGTCTGGGTGTGAACAGCTTACTTTACCCTGACTTTCCAAAAAGCTGCAAAATGCTGCAAAAGAACAAGTCCTCCAGAGAACAAAAACCTGAAAACCCGGTTGCCATAAAGCCAAGACCCTTCAAAGGGGGCAGGGAGACTCAGCCCAGCAACACTGACTGAAAACGCAGAAGGCCCCAGAAGAACAAGAGGACAACACCGAAGGGTCTCCATAAAACTGTGACACCCCAACATCGGGGGAAAAAACAGTATATGAAGCCCTGGGTTCTATCCCCAGACTGTATATCTTATAGATACAGCTTTTCATTTTATTTTCCTTTTCTTTTTATTTTTAAGTTTTCATTTTAAATTTTAAATTCATTCTCATGGTTTTTCATTTTTTAACCCACTTATTATTACAATGTGATACTTAATACAACACTCCATAATAACTTTTTACTTTGAACTTTTTTCAAACACATATCTGTGTTTGCTTGTTTTTCTTTTTTCTTTTAAATATACATATAGATATAAGCTTCAAGATAATCCTTCATTCCTATTCAATACTACCCCTATATATAAACCACTTTTAATTTCCCTATATCTCTAGAATGTGGAGTCCTTTATTTTTTTTATTTATTTTTTTAAGATTTTATTTATTTGACAGAGAAAAACACAGCCAGAGAGGGAACACAAGCAGAGGGAGTGAGAGAGGGAGAAGCAGGCCCCCCGTCAAGCAGGGAACCCAATATGGGACTCGATCCCAGGTCTCCGGGATCATGACCTGAGTCGAAGGCAGTCACTTAACCAACTGAGCCACCCAGGTGCCCCGAAAGTGGAGTCCTTTAACATAATAACAAGGTACACCCAGGAGGAACTGAACTACATCCCTTGCCCACAACAAGGGCTTGTACTCACCTTCCCATCCTATTCTTCTGTCAGTTTCTGTGTATTTGTTTTTGCCTTTGTAATATATAAATACCATTCTTAGGGGTTGTCTGAGTTGGGTTTTACTTTTTGACCTCTTCCCCTTTCTTTTACTTTTGATGATCTTTTTCCTTATTCTTTTTTGGTTTTATGTCATATAAATCCTACTATTGGGGTCCATTTTGGCTGGGTTTTTTCTTGATGCTTTTTCTTTCTTTTTACTTTCTTCTTCTTTTTCAGCGGTGACTTCTGATTGCTCCAAAACCTTCCAAAGAGCAACTCACCTGGATCGTAGTTGATATATTCAGCTATACATCCCCTCAGCCACCCCTCACCAATATGACTCAGAGGAAGAAGACCCAACAGAAGAAAAACTCAGAGACTGCAACCCCTGACACCGAACTACCGGATATGAACACAAACGATATGACAGAAAAGGAATTCAGTGTAGCAATTATCCAAGCAATGGCTAAGTTGGAAAAGACTATTAGTGGCAAGATAGAAGCTTTAAAGGCAGAAGTGAAAGCTGAACTGGCAGAGGTTAAAAAGACTATTAATGAGATCTAATCTAATTTAAATACACTAACAGCTAGGGTAAGTGAAGATGAAGATCACATTAGTGATCTAGAAGACAGATGGACTGAGAAAGAAGAGCAAGAGAATTCTTGGAACAAACAGCTAAAATCCCATGAAAATAGAATTAGGGAAATAAATGATGCCATGAAACATCCAAATATCATAACTCTTGGAATCCTGGAGGGAGTTGAGAGAGAGAGAAGGTTAGAAGATATAGTTGAAAAAATCCTGGATGAAAACTTCCCTAATCTGGGGAATGAAACAAATGTTCGTGTCCTAGAGGTAGAGAGGACACTCCCCAAGATCAATGAGGACAGAAAAACCTCCAGGCACATGATTGTGAAATTCATAAATCATAAATTCAAAGAATATATCTTAAGAGCAGCTAGGGGGAAGCGATCCCTTATATACAGAGGGAGGACCATCAGAATAATGTCAGAACTATCCACAGAAACCTGCCAAGCCAGAAATGGCTGGCAAGACATATGTAGGAAAATACTTAAAAAATAATATGCAACCAAGGATAATGTACCCAGTAAGGTTGACTTTCAAAATGGAAGGAGAGATTAAGAGGTTCCAGGACCAGCAAGATCTAAAAGATTATGTGACCACCAACCCAGCATTACAAGAAATATTAAAGGGGGTTCTATAAAAGAGTAATGAACCCAAGAGTGACACAGATCAGATTTTACAGAGGTAATATAGAGAAAGAAGAACTCCACAGGCAGCATGATGTCAATAAAAATGTACCTATCAATAATCACTCTCAACACGAATGGCCTAAATGCTCCAATAAAATGACACAGGGTTGCAGACTGGATAAAATGACAGTACCCACCCAAATGCAGTCTACAAGAGACATTTTGAATCTAAAGACACTTCCAGACTGAAAGTGAGGGGATGGAGGACCATATTTCATGCCAATGGACCTCAAAAGAAAGCCAGGGAAGCAATTATCATATCAGACAAATTGGATTTTAATCTAAAGACTGTAGTCAGAGACACAGAAGGATACTACATCATTCTTAAAGGGTCTATACACCAAGAATATCTAACAATTGTAAATATTTATGCCCCCAACATGGGAGCAACCAACTACATAAGCCAACTGTTAAGCAAAATAAAGAGTCATATCAATATGAATACATTAATTGTAGGAGATCTTAACACACCACTGTCAGGAATGGACAGATCATCTAAACAGAAAATCAACAAAGAAACAAGAGTTTTGAATAACACATTGGACCAGATGGATCTCATAGATATATTCAGAACATTCCAACATAAAACAGCAGAATACTCATTCTTCTCGAGTGCACATGGAACTTTCTCCAGAATAGACCACATATTAGGTCACAAATCAGGGCTTAACTGATACCAAAATATTGGGATTATTCCCTGCATATTCTCCGACCACAATGCCTTGAAAGTGGAACTCAACCATGAGAAGTTCAGAAGGAATTCAAACACCTAGAAACTAAAAACTATCCTGCTCAAGAATGTTTGGATCAACCAGGAAGTTAACAAAGAACTTAAACATTTTATGGAAACCAATGAGAATGAAGACACATTGATCCAAAACCTATGGGATACCACAAAGGCAGTCCTAAGGGAGAAACACATAGCCATCCAAGTCGCACTCAAAAAAAAAAAAAAGAAAAAAAAAAAGAAAAGAAAAATCCATTACACCTTAAAGAACTGGAAAATCAACAACAAAGTAAGCCAATCACATGCACAAGGGAAATAATTAAGATTAGAGCAGAGATCAATGAATTAGAAACTAGAGATACAGTAGAATACAACAATGAAACTATAAGGTGGTCCTTTGAATGAATTAATAAGATTAATAAACCATTGGCCAAACTAATCCAAAAGAAAATGGAGAAGACCCAAATTAGTAAAATTAAGGAGAGAGCATGACTAACCCCAAGGAAATAGAAACAATCATCAGAAATTAATATCAACATTTATATGACAATAAGTTAAACAACCTAGAAGATATGGATACATTTCTTGAAACCTATAAACTTCCAATGCTGAAACAGGAAGAAACTGACAATCTGAATAGACCAATATCTAGTAATGAGATTGAAGCAGTGATCAAAAACCTCCCCCAAAACAAGAGCCCAGGACCTGATGTATTCATTGCAGAATTCTACCAAACATTCAAAGAAGAAACAATACCTATTCTCCTGAAGCTGTTTCAGAAAATAGAAACAGAAGGAAAACTTCCAGACTCTTTCTATGAAGCCAGCATTACTCTAATCTCCAAACCAAAGGCCCCATCAAAAAGGAGAACTTCAGACAACTATCCCTGATGAATATGGATGCCAAGATTCTTAACAAGATCCTTGCTAATAGGATCCAACAGTACATTGAAAAGATTATCCACCACATCCAGGTGGGATTTATCCCTGGGATGCAAGCATGGTTCAACATTCGCAAATCAATCAATGTGATAGAACAAATCAATAAGAGAATAGAGAAGAACCACATGGTCTTCTCAATTGATGCAGATAAAGCTCTTGACAAAATACAACATCCATTCCTGATTAAAACTCTTCAAAGTATAGGGATAGAGGGAACATTCCTCAACCTCATAAAATCCATCTATGAATAACCCATAGTGAATATCATTCACAATGGGGAAAAACTGACAGCCTTCCCTCTGAGATAAGGAACAAGACAAGGATGCCCACTCTCACCACTATTTTTCAACAGAGTGTTAGAAGTCTTAGAAACAGCAATCAGAAAACAAAAAGAAATAAAACGGATTCAAATTGGTAAAGAAGTCAAACTCTCTCTTCACAGATGACATGGTACTCTATATGGAAAACCCCAAAGACTCTACTCCCATACCACTACCACTAGAACTCATACAATAATTCAGTAATGTGGCAGGATACAAAATCAATGCACAGAAATCAGTAACATTGAAAATATAGAAAGGAAAATCAGAGAATCAATTCCATTTACTATAGCACCAAAAGCCATAAGATACCTAGAAATAAACCTAACCAAAGAAGTTAAGGATCTGTACTCAAGGAACTACAGAACACTCGTGAAAGAAAATAAAGAAGACGCAAAAAGGTATAAGAACATTCTATGCTCATGATTGGAAGAATAAACATTGTTAAATTGTCTACACTGCCAAGAGAAATCTATACTTTCAATGCCATCCCAATAAAAATTCCACAAACATTTTTCAAAGTGCTGGAACAAACAATCCTAAAATTTATATGGAACCAAAAAAGACCCCAAATTGCTAAGGAAATGTTGAAGAAGAAAAACAAAGCTGGGGGCATCACATTACCTGACTTCAGGCTTTATTACAAAGCTGTGATTACCAAGACAGCATGGTACTGGCACAAAAACAGAGAAATAGACCAATGGAACAGAGTATGGAGTCCAGATATGGACCCACAAATCTATGGTCAAATCATCTTCAACAAAACAGGAAAAAAATATCCAGTGGAAAAAAAGACAGTCTCTTCAATAAATGGTGCTGGAAAAATTGGACAGCTACGTATAGAGAATGAAACTTGACCATTATTTTACATCACACAAAATGATAAACTCAAAATGGATGAAAGACCTCATTGTGAGACAGGAATCTATCAAAATCATAGAGGAGAACATAAGCAGTAACCTCTTTGACTTTGGCCACAGCAACGTCTTTCAAGACATGTCTCCAAAGGCAAAGGAATCAAAAGTGAAAATGAACTTCTGGGACTTCATCAAAATAAAAAGCTTCTGCACAGCAAAGGAAACAGTCAACAACAACAACAACAAAAAATGAGGAGGCAGCTCACTGAATGGGAGAGGATATTTGCAAACGACACTACAGACAAAGGGTTGGTATCCAAGATCTATAAAGAACTACTCAAACTCAACAACCAAAATAACCATCATTACATCAAAAAATGGGCAGTAGACATGAAGAGGCACTTCTCCATTGAAGACATACAAATGGCTGACAGATAGATGAAAAAATATTCATCATCACTAGCTATGAGGGAAATTCAAATCAAAACCACACTGAGATACCACCTTACACCAGTCAGAATGGCCAAAATCAACAAGTCAGGAAACAACAAATTTGGAGAGGCTGCGGAGAAAGGGGAACTCTCTTACACTGTTGGTGGGAATGCAAGTTGGTGCAGCTGCTTTGGAAAACAGTGTGGGGGTTCCTTAAAAAATTAAAACTAGAGCTACCCTATGACCCTGCAATTGCACTACCGGGCCTTTACCCCAAAGATACAGATATAGTGAAAAGAAGGGCCATATGTACCCCAATGTTCATTGCAGCAATGGCCACAATCGCCAAACTGTGGAAAGCCAAGGTGCCCATCAACAGATGAATGGATAAAGAAGATGTGGTCCATATATACAATGGAACACTATGCCTCCATCAGAAAGGATGAATACCCAACTTTTGTAGCAACATGGACTGGATTGGAAGACATTATACTGAGTGAAATAAGCCAAGTAGGAAAGTCAAGTATCATATGGTTTCACTTACTTGTGGTGCATGAGGGGTAACCTGGAGGACAGTAGGAGAAGGAAAGTAAATGGGAAGTAGGGTAAATTGCAAGGGAGATCAAACATGAGAGACTTTTGACTCAGAAACAAACTGAGGGTCTTGGAGGGATGGGAGTTGGGGGATGGGAGAGCCTGGTGGTGAGTATTCAGGGCACGTATTGCATAGAGCACCGGGTGTGGGGCATAAACAATGAACCTTGGAACACTGGAAAAATAAAAGAAAAACTATCACTGTGTCAGTCAATAATATTTTTTGAAGTAGAGTCTTTGCAAATTCAAAGTGTTATTATGATCTATTTATTTTCTTTGAAAAAACCTCATATCAGCTATTTTATATTTCTGGTAATTAACACATAGTACTTCAAAATAAGAGATTTTTTTCCGCGACTCATCTCAAATTCTGCTCAGGGGATCAACTGCATTTTGAAATTTGGAGAAAACAATTTTTTTTTGTTTTTCTTTATTTTTTAAAGAAGAATATTGTATGATAACATAAGTTTTTGAATTATCTGATCCTATGGTATCAGTGTGGAATGTATTAATGTTAAGTAAATCTACACATCTTCTCTCCCTGCTCCATGGGAGGACCTGTCTCCCCTCTACCACATTGTTGTTGAGCTTGGTGTTGTGACTTACTTAGACCAATGGGGTGCTGAGTAGACATGATACACGCCAATCCAAGCAGAAGATTAAAATTCAAATCCTATGTGTGGTTTGGCTTGGTGTCTTGCTTTTCTGCCCATCCTCATGGGAAAAGCCTTCTCCAGGTAAGGACTACTCCTTCAGCCTGCCTCAGAGAAAGATGTACATATGTAACAGATCTATGTGTGACCTGCAGTTTTCACTTCAACCAGAACAGCTGACCAGCAGACATGCATGAAATACATCATTGTAAGCTGCTAAGATGGGGGAGGGTGGTTGTTATGCAACATTTCTGTAGTAAAAGTTGATTAATTCACATATTAAACACCATTTTACCAACAAGATTTCTCAGGGCATATATTATGTTAATCACCATTGTGAATCCCCAAATTAATTGGCCCTATACTAGATTTATGGGTTCTAAGGAAACTTTTATTTTATTTTACTTATTTTATTTAATATTTCTTAAAATATTTTATCTATTTTTTTGACAGAGAGAGACACAGCGAGAGAGGGAACACAAGCAGGGGGAGTGGGAGAGGGAGAAGCAGGCTTCCTATGGAGAAGGAACTTCCTACAGAGCAGGAAGCCTAATGTGGGACTCAATCCTGGTACCCTGGGATCATGACTTGAGCCTAAGGCAAATGTTCAATGCTCAATTTTTAGCATGGTGCTTTTTTGTTTTTTTTATTTTTTTTTGTTTTTTAAGAATTCTGTCTTTTCAAAAGTGGAAAGGTTTAAGGTTATAAACATCTTATTTTGATACGATTCAGTATTTACCATGGCTTTACTATATGGTAACATCCACTAATATAGACTAGTAGTCTAATATAGGGGTCAAGATCAGTAGCTTTGGAATAAGACAAGCCATGCGTTTAAATCCTAGCTTCATCACTTAGGAGTTAAGGAATCTGGAGAATTCATGTTCATTAGCTGAAACTTAATGTCCTTATTGGTAAACTTGGGGTCATCATAGTGGCTACATCATGAAATTGTAGTGAGAATTAATTGAGATAATAGATCACACAGTGTCTGATCCAGTGTATGAACTTAATAAATAGTATCTATTGCTACTGTTTTTAAAAGCCCAATTGTATAAAATTCTGTTTAGATAATTTAGAAGTAGTAGGGCTAAAAGATATAGAACAAGTTGATAAAAAATTAACATCTGCGTTAGTAGCTGAATTCATCTTTCTAGTTTCCAAGTTACATTTTCATATTACAGAATTCAGGTTTTCCTAATGTTCACCGTCCTCCAGGGACAGCCCCTTATTCCCTCAATGCAGGGTAAAAGCCAGGCGAGACAGTGACAGTTGGTAATCTGTCTGTATACACTTACATGAATGGAATAAGCACCCTGCCTCTAGCACCGCAGGTGGTTCCCAGGATTTAACATTCCTACAAGCCACCTGCCCAGGCCAAATTAGCAATGTATGCTCCTATTAAAATCCAAAGACAGAATTTGGAATCATATGAAAAGTTTCAACATTCTAAAGTAGCGCCTCTCTAACCCCTGCTATGATTACTCTGCTTTAAGTGTTAAGAGGAAATGATCTTTAAAAAGTGGAATAAGCAAAAGGGGCAAACAGTCTCTTCTGGTCTTTCTTGGGGATTTTTAGGGCATTTCCCCCAAAGAGCCCTGCTGATCCTCTAACTTTCCAAGGCTTGTTCATTGTGCCAGAGAAGGAAATGTACCTATAATTGCTCATTGGGGTAATATTTAAGTCAAGGCTAGATTTCAAGCTCAGTTAGAGCAAAATATTTTTATTTTTCTTAAGAAGAAAAATTTGCCTGTTAAAATGTGCTTTTCTTATAGAGAGATCCATAAACATGCTTTGACTTTCAAAATGGGTTAGAAGAAGGCTTATATTTCTAAATGTAGATGCCTTGAGTGAGGATGACCAAGCTAAGTGAGTCTATTCATTTTACCTATGTTTATAACTCTCCTTACTGTGCCCTGAAATTCTCCATAAGTTCTAGTGATTCTTTCTCTTATTTGGCACCATTTTAAATCTTTTTTTTTTTTAAGATTTTATTTATTTGACAGAGAGAAACACAGTGAGAGAGGGAACACAAGCAGGGGGAGTGAGAGAGGGAGAAGCAGGCTTCCCGCCGAGCAGGGAGCCGAATGTGGGACTCGATCCCCAGTCTCCGGGATCCTGACCTGAGCCGAAGGCAGTCACTTAACCAACTGAGCCACCCAGGGATCATTTTAATGGTGCCCCTGGCACCATTTTAATCTTTCTCCTCCTACAAACAAACAGATGCTAAAGTCAAAATGTGAGCAAATGACATTGGGAACTTTATAAATTTTACATATAACATTCTGGTTAAAAAAATAGTTCTGAAAGAAGACACCCGAATCAACCAAATTATTTAAGGTAATGAGTAGCAGTATGAAGGCGACTTCAGCTCTTAGTAGAGCAGATTTGTTAACGCATTTCTCAATACCTCCAACTGATGTCTCTCTGCAACTCTTCTTGTTAGGAGGAAAATTCACAATATCAATGTCTACATGAAGACAGTGGAACATTTATAAGATACTGGGATGTGTCACAGTGCAGAGAATTTTTGTGTGTGATAAAATATGCATAATAAAGAATGGACCATTTTGACCATTTTTGGGGGTAGAGTTCAGTGGCATCAAGTGCATTTACACTGCTCTTTACTTCACCATTATTCATCTCCAGAACTTGTTCATTATCCCAAACGGAATCTCTATTTCCATTAAACAACAACTCCAATAGGCCCATTCCATAGGAAACTCCCATAGTCCCATTCTATAGGTAACCAGCATTCCACTTTTGTTTCCATGGACTTAAGTATTCCAGGTATCTCAAATAATGGTACAAATATCATACAATATGCATCCTTCTGTGTCTGGCTTATTTCACTTAGTGTAATGTTTTCAAAGTCCATCCATGTCATAGCATACATCAAAATTTCTTTGAAAAAAGACCCTGAACTATGCATTGTATGCAATACCACACTTTGTTCATCCAACAGTGGAGTTGGTCAATGGACCAACTTTTGACAGTTGGGAGCAATGTTGTTATAAATATTGGCATACAAATACCTCTCGAAGTCCCTGCTTTCAATTTTTTAGGGTATATACTGAGAAGGGGAATTGCTGTATCATATGGTAAATGTCAGGGACGGTGCATGATCCGCCCTTCCCTCCATGCCCTCTGGGCTTTCCCCCGCCTAGAATCCGAAAAGCCACTTACCCTGTGGGTCAGGGCAATATGTCTTTGGTGTGCTTATTCAAGACATAGTTCCATTTAACCCTCCTCCCGGTAATCATATCTCTGTATCTCTTATCTGTATTTCTTGATCCCTGTGCCTCAATGGTCTCAACTTCTGTGAGTTTAAGCAATCACTCTGCACCCTGCAGTAACAATACTAATCCTGTCTCTAGGGCGGGTGCAAGAGCAGTTACAGATTTAACTGCACCACCCAACTTCCTCACGTGGGAATAATAAAAGACTGGGACCCTTGACAGTCCGGAGAGACGAAGCCCTGAGACAGAGAGAGACTGAGAGCCTGCAGAGAGACTCAAAGACTCACAGAGATCTAGAGAGAGGAAGACTTGAGAGATAGAGAGAAACTGAGAGACTGAGAGACAAAGCCATGAGACTGAGAGTCTGAGAGGTGGAGATAGAGAGACAGAAACAGTCACAGAGAGACAGAGAGCAAGAGATAGAGAGACAGAGAGACTGATAGAGAGAGAGACAGAGAGATACAGCAACAGAGAGAGAAACAGAGAAGCAGAGAGCAAGAGAGACATAACCAACTGTTTGCCTAAAGCTAGATTGATGTAACTAAAAAGCTATAAATAAAGAACCCTGAAGACACAGTTTTCAGGAGAGGAGATCCCCACACCACTCTTCGAGTCCGGTCTCCTCCTTTTATTGCCGACTCCGTCACAACCTTCGGGGAACCCTGACCCACCATTACCGTTGCCGGCCTGGCTCCTGGCAGGTAAATCTGCATTTAATTTTTTAAGGAACAACCATACTATTTTCTACAGCAGCTGCCTCGTTTTACATTCCCAATGGAATGCATCAGGACTCTAATTTCTCCACATTCTTGCCATCACTTGCTATTTTGATTTTTGTTTTTATTTTCTTTCAGAATAGCCATCCTGATATCTGTGAAGTGGTATCAAACTTTCAATTTTCATTTCCCTTATGATTAGTAATACTGAGCATCATTTTAATTGTTAATTGGCCATTTGAATATCTTCTTTGTAGAAGTGTCTATTCAGCTCCTTAGACCATTTTTAAACTGGGTTGTTCAGTGTTTTGATTGTTGTCAAGTTAGCAAAATTTGGATTAATAGCCTAGTTATGATGGATTTGTCATCTCAAAAATTGTAAAAAAAATGGAGATTAAATATTGTAGTGATCATATTTTACTTCATTGTTGAAGTGATTGTTGAATAAATATAATACATTTTTAGTCAGTGAAGGGAGATTTATTTTTCATGGAACTCATTCCATACGAATCATGTACTTCTATATTTAGTGGAATTCTCCCCTTCTGCAGGTATTTCTTTTGGACTCCTATAATCAGAGAACACAGTCAAGAAAAGTGTTTTCCTGTGGTATTTCTCCTCTCATCTCTTTCCTACCGTCTGTTTGCTCATTTCTTCTTGCTGTGAAATAGCAATGTTACCGGCAGCAGAGTCGTTTCTGTTTGTGTTGGAAGCAGACCTCCCAGTCCAGCTGGAGCATGTTGGAGCCACATTCAGCATCCTCCTGGCCACACATAATTCTGTCACCATGCCCTGCACCATGCCTTCCCCTGGCTGCTTGTTCACCTGGGCCCTGCACAGGTCTCCTCACGAGTCTCCTCCCTATCCACATAGGAAAACCCCTTTCCCTACGTGGATAAATTTGTATCTGACCTCACCTCACAGAACTGGGTGCTGATAACCTGAGCTCTGGCCTGGAAACCGCTGCAACTGCCTAGACCCCTGGTCCTTCTCAGTTGTACCCTCACCATCACCATTACAAAGTGGACCATCCAAACCCTGTGTGGCTCTGCCCAACCCAATAACTCCCTATAGTATCCAAGAGCCTCACTGGAAATTTTAAACAAACATTTACATAACACTTACCCTAAGTAAGACACTGTACTTGGCATTTTATAATGTACTTGGCATAATATAATACTCATTGAAATCGTATAATAACCTATGAATCCTATTATCATTCCTATTTTACAAATGTGGAAACTATGGCAAGGAGAAGAAAAGCGAATTGCCTGGGCACACAAAACCAGTAAGTGGTGGAAGCCATGGGATAGTTCCTATGACTTCTTAACCATCACTTCAGGCTGCCTTTGGGATTTGCTTGGCCCCAAGGGAAACCTGTCCAGGTCCTTCTCCTCCCAGTCTCAATATCTGCCACTCACCAGCCCTCCCCCTGCCCACTTTAAAGCAAGTCACCAGAAGGAATTATGGCAACTTTTGAGTCTTTTTATCGAAGGATACACTTTTAGACTGAAACATAGAATTTGGCATATTATATCCGTCTCTCAGCTTCATCCAATTTGCTGTCATCCCTCTTCCTCATATTCTTGATTGATGGACTGATACACCATTGAGGAACTGCTAAATTGAAGCAAAATGAGATCAGGGTGGAGTTAATATCACAGCTGATTGCTATGTAACTCTTGCTTCTCATGAGATGAGAGCCACAAAGAAGAACCATGAGGATGCCCTTGTGGGCACATACCAAGACCAAAGTGCTCAAATTATGATTTATCTTCTTTATGGAGAGAAATTATTAGAAAGGGAAAACATTTTTAAACAAAACAGTGATCATAGTCTATGGTCAGGAATCTGAAATATTAATATGTGACAGCATCATAACTGAAAATCCTCTGCTAATTCATCACAGATTATATCTGAAATTCCCTCAAATCACTGAATCCAGAGCTGGACCATGTTGTCCCAGAATTTCCTGCATTGAAGATGTTTGCAAGATGCCACAATTCTGAACTTATTAAACCACAAAGGGATTTCAGTTCTTTCTCTCAACCTCCAGGCTGGAACTGAATCTCAAGAGAAGGGTCCCAGCCCAACAGTGTGGACAGGCAACACCTGTCCTCTGGTGAGAGAGGGAAAAGTGAACAGTTTCAGAGAGATGATAAAACGTGGTCCCAGAAATAATGGCCATCTGAGGGACTAGCTATAAAAAAAAGAGGGAAGGAGTCCAGATGGAAGGAAAATGTCAAATGAGTAAAGAGAGAAGGAAGGAGAACGAGTACAGGCAGATGCAGTGATGAATGACAGGAAGGAGTGATCAACACTCTGCAATTACTTACCGCTTTGTTAAGTACTTAAACAATGTAAAAACTGAGGCCCAGGGAAGAGAGGATGCAAGACTGCTCAGCACAGAGGCGGAGAGAGAAGGAAAGAAAGGGCTACCATGCTCTGCAGGACGACTTCTGACACTGTTTCCAGTGTTGTTCTGGGTGTTGTAGCTGATTCTCCAGGATCAAGAACAGGGGAGAGGCACTAACTGAAGAGAAGGGATGGCATAGTTATTATTTGCATTTGCATTTGAATTTTTAGAAATTCAAATAACTGAATTTTTAGAAAGCCTGAAAAATTACAGTTTTAGAATACCAAAATAAGGTAATGTTGCTAAATACAAAGCAAATACACCAAAACTAAACAGCTTTCTAAATGTAAGCAATCATTTACTTAAAAAAGATAAGAAAATATATGAATCACATGAACCAAAAAACCCCCCAAAACCAAAAGAATGACTTAAAAAATAAATGTGCAAAGTAAAACATAAACACCTCACAAAATTTGCCTGAAGATCATAAAATCTTAGTAATTGAAAGACACCATGTGAGACAAAGGATAAGTGATATGGCACAATGTCAATTTTCCCCAAATAACTATATCGGTTGAATGACTTCTGCCAAAATATTGGTGGAATTTCTTTTTTTTAAAGATTTTATTTATTTATTTGACAGAGAGAAACACAGCCAGAGAGGGAACACAAGCAGGGGGAGTGAGAGAGGGAGAAGCAGGCTTCCCGCCGAGCAGGGAGCCCGATGTGGGACTCAATCCCGGGTCTCCGGGATCATGACCTGAGCCGAAGGCAGTTGCTTAACCAACTGAGCCACCCAGGCGCCCCATTGGTGGAATTTCTTTTGAAAACGTTAGAGAAGTTTTTGTGAAAATATAACATGGCCAAAATAGCCAAGACTTAAAAAAAGAACAAAAAACAAAAGAACACTGGGCATGGCTCCTCTTAGCAGACACAGAATGCAGCATGTAACAGCAGCGATCATGTATGACCCATCAGTGATAAATACCTGCCATGACTTTCCTCAACTGCCACACTTCCCTTCCTCCAAGGACCTTCTGCAGAGGGACCACACGCACTTCCCTCCAGCAGGGACCACTTCACCAAGGCACACAGTGCATGGCAACCTGCACCGTCTAATTCATGCCCACCCGCTTGGTTGCCATGCTTGAGCTTCAGAAAGTCAAGCCAGGTGGCACCAGTGCCTAACCAACAATGGGTCAACGGACCGAAAATGGGTGGCCTGGATGCACTGTGAAAAGAACACCCCAACCGAAGAATATCTTTAAAGAGATTCTGAGCAACTACTTGCTTATTAAAAAAAAAAAAAAAGAAAACAAAACATCCTCACATGGTATGACCTACTAAAGCTGAGTCTAACTGGAGTAAGGAGCAAAATGGGGAAAAAATGAAAACAATTACAAAAGAATTTACAACACAGAAAAATATGTGAAAGTCTAGCTGTTGTCATGTTGGAGAAATGCTTTCTATGAAAGAAACCTGAAGGGAAAATTAATAAGATTTAATGCCTTAAAATGTCAAAGATATCTTAACCAAATATCTTAAGTTGGTTAAAATTGTAATCAAATGTACATACTGAATGTGGAAAGTGCCCACATGAGCCTAATAATATGTATCAAGCTGATTGAAAGTTCTTGTTTTGTGATTCTCTATTCTTGTTCGTAGACTTTATGCTAAGGGAAGCCACCAGCAAAGGGGCTGTGCTGAGAGGGTCTGCCCAGCAGCAAACCTGGCAAAGGGTAGTAAATAGTTTAAGGAGGAACAAATTAAATACGAAAAAAGATTAACTAATTCTGGTGCATTTCTATGATACATATGCCACCATTAGCATAGTGTTTTCAAAGAACATATAATGACATGCAAAGCTCTAGGATAAAAGTTTGAGTATATGAGCATTGGGAAAAGAGAAAAATAATTGTCAGAAAGATGGTGATGGGAGGGGGTGGGAATTACTAGAAAGTATTTTTTAATTTTTTTTTTGAGAGAGAGAGAGAGAGAGCATGAGAGGGGAGAAGGTCAGAAGGAGAAGCAGACTCCCTGTGGAACTAGGATCCCCATATGGGACTCAATGTAGGACTCGATCCTGCAACTCCAGGACCATGACCTAAGCTGAAGGCTGTGGCTTAACAAACTGAGCCACCCAGGCACCTTAAAAATTTTTCTTTGAATTCCAGTTAGTTACCATACAGGGTAATGTTAGTTTCAGATGTGCAATGTAGTTATTCAACACCCAGGACAACGCGCACGGTTCAGGACAGGTGCCCTCCTTAACTCCGGTCAGCTGTTTATCTCATCCCTCCACCCACCTTCCTTCTAATGACCATTTGTTTTTTTCAGAGTCTGTTTCTTGGCTTGTCTCTCTTTTTTGTCCCTCTGCCCATTTGTTTTGTTTCTTAAATTCCACATATGTGGAATCATATGCTCTTTGTCTTTCTCTGAATGACTTACTTCATTTTGCATAATACTTTTTGGTTGCAGCCAAATGGGACTAATGTCCCATTGTTTTAATCTTCTTTATCTTCTTTATCCATTCATCAGTCAATGGACTCTTGGACGTTTTCCATAATTTGACTATTATGGATAATACTGCTATAAACATAAGGATGCATGTAACACTTTGAACTAATATTTTTGTGTTCTTTGGATAAATACCTACGAGTACAATTGCTGGGTTATAGGTTAATTCTATTTTTAACTTTTTGAGAAACTTCTATACTGTTTTCCAGAGTTCTGCACCAGTTTGCATTCCCACCAACAGTGCAAAAAGGTCTCCCGTTCTCCACATTTTGGCTAGCACCTGTTGTAGAAAGTCTTACTTTTATTTATTTTAATTTCTGCAATATTTTACTTTTGCATACTAAAGTAATCCACATTTGTAATTGGAAAAGGAGGAGAAATTTAAAATTAAAGCACTAGATTCAAAATTGCATATCAAATATGATTATAAATTTTGCTTATCTATCCATACATAAATGTAAATATATTTTTTAAAAATCATAGTACTTATCAGAAAGGAGCATGATTGGTAGATATTTCTTTTTTTAAGGATTATGTTTATTTATTTGACAGAGATAAAGCAGGGGGAGCAGGAGCAGAGGGAGAAGCGGGCTGTCCCTGCTGAACAGAGAGCCTGATATGGGGCTTGATCCAAATCATAACCTCAGCTGAAGGCAGACGCTTACACAACTGAGCCACCCAGAAGCGCACTTTCTATTTCTTTTTCTTTACTAACTTTTATAATTTTCAAAATTTGACGTGTATTATCTCATTGTTTTAATAAGAAAAAATAAACAATGCGCTAATGTAAATACAAATCTCAAAATCGTTCAGCTTTCCTGCTTCCTGTAAGGCAGATTTTTGTGTGTTGTTTTATGGCATGAATGAACAAGCCATTTCACTTGGTCGTGTCTCTAAATCATACAAAAGCCATCCCATTTTCCTTTGAAAGGCTGTCGTTTAGATGTTCAGGTGTAGGTGGGTGTGGAGTGAGTGGGCAGGAGAAGGCCCCTTTCCCAGCATCAAATTCAGTAGTAGTGGCAGCAGGTGGGTGGTTAGGAAGCCAGCGGGACGGAGCAGAGACCCTCACAGCAGGAGAATGTGGAACCTGATATCACAAGACCTAGACCCAAGGAACCTTCTGGACGGGGGAGACTAAGCAGCATTTTCCCTTTTCCTGCACTAGGGAGAGGTCAGCATCGCGGCAGCATCTGGAGCTACAGGTGAGGCAGAGTCGAACATCAAGGGGATGAGAAGCCCTTTATTGAATTCTTTCAGAGCGATTTTTGTATTCGAAGACACGACTTGTTGCTGCTGACTGCTGCACGTTCTCTCCATCTGGTCCGACACTGCCCGCGTGAAATGAGAGAGGCCTGTGGAATTCTGTCAACGGCGAGGTGCAGGGAAAGTAGGAGTAATGGTTCAGAAAGAGGGAATTTGATTTGCCCAGCACTTGTCTCTCCGTGTATCAACATCCCTTTCCCTGCAGAGCATGTTTTCCTACCTCCTCACACCCTGGACTCTTTACCCACTTTTCTTTTCGCACCATGCTAATTCATGCCTTGCCTGCCTTTTTTTATCCCACTGTGTGGCTCACAAATCTCAAAGTCAGTAGGTGGCCATGGAATCATGCCCCAGATCCTGTAAGGGAAGTAGGTGCAGAGTTGACATGACTCAGGACAGGATCTTTTAGCCCCGTCCTGGGAGCTTCCACATCGTAGAACGCATGTCCTATGGGCCTCCAACGCACAGGGGCACCTCGTTTGGGCCCCAGGCAGGCACCGACGCCGGACAGCACCTGTGTCCCCCCAGGTGGCTTTGCTCCCGCGCCCACAATGGGCAGAGCTGTGTCCACAGGCTTGGCGGCCCAAACAGGCAGGGCGTTTCCAAACATAACCTGCCATGGGAGAAATCAGTTTTATTTTGTCTGCACGGGGGCGTCACTGGCAGCCTGTCTCTCTGGCCTCGGCTGATACGCTGCTATGGTGGTTTGGCCAGCTCAGAAGTCTGGCTGAGGTCTCCGCGCCTCTTGGACACCACCAGGAGAGAGCTGTTCTTTCAGATTGCTCATTAATTGGCAAAACAAACATTTTGTTCTCTAGTGTGATTTGGGTACCAATCCCAAGGCATAGATGCACATTTTTAGATCTTCTTAGGTGACACTTGGATCTTCTTGCCATGTGGACCCTTCTTCTTTTCTTACATCCACTGGTGAAAGACTCTGCTCACGGAACACCAACCCCTCATGCAGCTAATCATGGGGAAACTGAACGACGAGGGTGGGATTCGAACCCAGAGCACAGTGGATTAGCAGTCCATCGCCTTAACCGCTCAGCCACCTCGCCACTTGTGTCTGCTGCTTCTTTCATATATGATTTAAAGAGCCGCCAGAAGGGCTGATTATCGCTCAGTCCCAGGAGAAGAGACGTCTAGCGGTCGATCTGGTACGTGAAAGATTGAACAGCAGATTCTTGAGGCAGAATGTTCTCCTCAACACAGAGTACTCCAAGTGCTTTGACCCTTTGTAAATCTGTTCAGCATGCCTGCAGAAGTGAAAGAAAGTATGTGCCTTTTTGCTTTCCATGGAAAATGCAGGGAAAATAAAAGGGAGAGAAGAATAAACAATCCTTGACTTTGGCACAGATGGAAATAGATGCCTTCTTGAGTGACAGTCTCATTCTTTCCTGGGTTATGGGGGGGGGGGGCTTTTAAACATCCCCAGGCTCAGGCCATGCCCATGGCCAATGACGTCACGATTTCAGGAATTTGAGCTTGCAGACAGCTTCAGTAGGCAACCAAATTCGAGAACTATCATTTTATTATCTTACAGGTGACCTGGTCTCTCTGTATACATGAGTGTGTGAAGGGGATGCCATCTCAAGTTGGCATCTGATTTGGGGCTTGGAGGAGAGGGGAGCTGGTGGTGTAGAAGGGGAGGGTCCATTCCAACCCAACAAGCATGGGGATCAGAGTTCTACTTTGTCACAGCAATGTGTTCTCTAGTAACTCCCAAGTAGGCACAGACTCTTAGGAGACTTCCAGGAATCCCTTATGGCTCTGCTCATATCACTGCCTGTGGGAAGTCTCTGAACAGCTCTGGGTGCCTAGGGACATGGGCCATAGTTGATCACTTCTCTCTCACCTCTCATCCCCTAGACAGTGTTATGGGGGACAAGGATTATGTCTTTCCTGTATGTTCTCTACGTCACCTATGTTCTAGGATCCACTAAATATTTTTAAGGGAATGGGTAGATAAATTAATCAAATGATATAAATAATCCCTTGGCTTGTTATCAATTCATTTCAATTCAGTATATTAAGTGCCTTTTATGGAGTTGGTGACCTGATGTAGACTCTGAGGTTATAATTCTAAAAAGGAGGGAGCCCCTGCAAATCTTTGGTGCCCAAAGTTTCCCCCAGGACCCTTCCACTGTGGGTCTCCTCTGTCCTGTAACATGCATGTCAGTTTCCACTCTTCTCTCAGTTATTCTTACACCTCTGCCCCTCTTGTCCATGGAACGTTTTGGACAGAAGAAGGAAGTGTGTTTGGGGTTGAATGGGCTTCTGCAGATGGGCGCTGAAAGTCCTGCTTATTTTAGCACACGTGTTTTACACTAGGGATATCGTCAGGAGTCTCTCTCCAACCGGCTGGGGTGCGGGGGTGAGTACTTATTCAGAGAGGAATAGAATTTAATATAAACATTCCTTGCCCTCCCTCCCACCCCCACACCCCAAAATTACCTGACACTGAAGGCAAGGGCCTGGTCTCAGATTGTCTATAAAACCAGCTGTTCCAATATCTGAACTCACAGAACTGCCCTCCAGTTAATTCGGAATTTGGATTGAAATCATGTTCCACGTGTTGCCTTAATTCAGTCAGCCAACAGGTATTTCTGGGTCTTTCCTACAGGCCTGGTACTGTACCCTTAGGGTTTATTTCTCTGGACCCCAAAAAGGTGAAATCCGCGAAACTGATTTACGGGTTAACAGCAAAATGTACAGATTGGCGTAGCCCTTGCCCAGGTACGCTCTGTGCACCTTCTCCTCCTGCAGGATACATGCGCTGTCTGACCTTAACAGAACTTTGCACCAGTCCAACACAGGTGTTTTCTTTGGCAGTAAATGGATTCTTATTTGAGAAAGAATTACCAAAAGGTCTTGATACAGTGTTGCCATTTGAAGCCCACATAGAAGTCAAAGATTCACCTGGCCATGACTTTGAAGGAAATGTCTTTGTCTGAAATCTCTGAATACTGTTTATGCCCTGACCTGACGGAAGAGATTTCCAGAGAGCTAAATGTCATGAACTTTAAGGTACAGGAAACAGAACCTTGTTAGCAAAGCCTCGTGTTGAATTTTGTCTTATCTCCCACAACGAGGAGAAAGTCACCTTATGTGACATAAAAACTCCCCTATGTTATTATAGATCCGAGAGCCTTTCTTAAAAGAGCCCCATCCAGGAAATTCCAAGTCATGAATAAAAGCGATGGGGAGCAGGCTGAAGGTGAGCTCATGCATAACAGGTATTTCACTTCTAGGAAAATTGACCAATTCAAAGTACAATAGGTTATTTAAAAAGCAATGATAAGACTTGAACATTGAGTGCCCGAGATGACATTTTGACAACATATATACAACATATATGCACTTCATAATATGAGTCATTAGAATCGTTGTGGTTTCTGCAAATTTTATATGGAAATAATGAAGAATCTTTGATGCTTGGCTAATCCACCTTGGAGGGCCCTCTGAAGAATTGGTGAGCCATGTAGCAAGTACCACAAGTGTGTCGGTGATTCAAAGGCAGTGAGGGTGTCTTTAATAACCATCCCATAGTAATTTATATTTAATTAAAAATCGTGGGAGTCGATCTCAAAGTTTAGGCATAATGTTGTTTAAATACATGGCTTGTTTCCATGCGCATAATTAGAAATAATATATGGTGGTGTATTTTGCTTTCTTTACTACTCTCTTTTGTTCCCTGAAATTGAAGCTGGGCCCATATGAACAAAGTGGGATAATTTTATTGGTGGAACATCACAGTGACAAAACCACCACGACAAAAAAGGACTCACAGGATAGTATTTAGATCATGAAATTCAAATGTAAATCATGCTGTCTTCAACCTCCTATTCCAGCACTGAGAGTCCTTCTCCTCTATGTAGCAAGTAGGTAGTATACTGGCATGTGACCAATCCAGGTAAAAATAGATTTTCCTCCTAAACGGTAAGCCATAGGGGCACCTGATGGCTCAGCCGCTTAAACACCTGTCTTCAGCTCAGACATGATCCCAGAGTCCTGGGATTGAACCCCACGTTGGCTCTCTGTTCATCGGGGGTCCTGCTTTTCCTGTCTCTCTGCCTGCTGCTCTTACTGCTTGTGCATTCTCTCTTTCTCTCTCAAATAAAGAAAATCTTTAAAAACACTGTATGCCATAGCTTATCATATATATTCATTAGCTCTTAACTATCTGGCAAAATACAATTTAAAAATACTATAATATCCTGAAAGTACAAAGAAAATACTTTTTTTTTCATTTGAGAAAAGCAAACAAAGCAATCTTCTCCTTGATCCCTTTAAAATTTTCTGTAGTTTACATTTTTGAGAATGCATTTCCTTCTAGTTTTTAAAAATAATATAAATATTTATGCAGCTACCAAGTCATGCTAAATTGAATATACCTTATATATATATATATATATTTTTTTTTTTTGGTGGTCCTGGTCTCACTTTATGGACAAAATAATTTTGTCACACAAACTACATGAAAAATACTTCTAAAATTTATCCTATTTTGATTTCATTAATAAATGAAATTTTCAATGTAAACAACAAGAAGAAGAATATATGGCATATCTCCTATATGCATCTAATCCAGGGTTAATTTAATTTTGGTGACCAAATTCTGTGGGTTTTTTTCCTAAAACCACATTTTAAATTCCTTTCCTACACCCCAAGGTCCCAGCCCGTGTTCCTCCTGCAAAGGCACCAACCACGCCTGGCGTCGTATGTCTTGGAGCGAATGCTGAAACGCCAAAGAGAAATTCGTGAGGACGACTTAGTGATCTTGAAAACAATCAAATATAAAAAGTATCCAAAGTGTTTCTGTTTGTCTAGTAAAAGAACGTTAGAAAGTAAGCAGTGATTCTATCTCTCTAGATTTGAGATTTTTTTCTTTCTTCCTAGGTCTCAAAAAGCTTCCTAACATAGAAGGTATGTCCGTCAAGGTGACACTTTACACTGTGGTTTTTGGAAGGTGGTGGAGGGCTGCCTGGAGGAGAAAGAGGTCGACACAAAATACGAGTGTCAGTTCCCTCAGGAAAGAGTGTCACAGTGGTGACTTTAGCAGTGACAGTGTTTCAAAAGGACACCTTCACACTGAGGTGGGACTTCTGAATGTGAAACTGCATGTACAAATCTGGGGCTGCATTGCCCGGTGTTTCACTCTCCTGTGCAAACCAACACATCAAAGAGACGGAATCCTCTCTCCACCGCCTGCCACCCTTGCCTATGACACGGGCTTCAGAAAACAAAACGGTGGGCCCCAGGCTGGCCAATGTTCTGGTGTCTGAGAGACACCTGGGGGTCCATCCATGATTTTTTCTTTGTTATGTGTCCTATATTTCCAGGTGGATGGAGACCCAGTTCAACCTTTTATTTATTTCAGGAAGGAGGTGTCAGAACTACAACAAATGGAAAGAACTTTCCTCCACCTGCCCGGCATGATGAAATATCCCTGGAGAATTCCTGTGTTGCATTTTCTTCATTTTGCCTTAAGAATGGTGCCCCTTGGGTGCCTGGGTGGCTCAGTGGGCTAAAGCCTCTGCCTTCAGCTCAGGTCATGATCTCAGGGTCCTGGGATCGAGGCCTGCATTGGGCTCTCTGCTCAGCAGGGAGCCTGCTTCCTCCTCTCTCTCTGCCTGCCTCTCTGCCTACTTGTGATCTTTCTCTCTGTCTAATAAATAAATAAAATCTTTAAAAAAAAAAAAAAGAATGGTGCCCCCTCTCCCCTGCTGCTGTGAAAGTACTAAGTGAACTAATTATTGCATTGTTTTTCTTGGAGTGATTTTTGTGTTTTATTAGTTTTTCCAATTCACATCGATAGTGATTTAACTTCACCCCAGCATCTAAAATGTTGCAGTTTGATAAAATAAGTAAATCAATAAAGTCTAAAGTGCTTCCAAGCTGGGTAGACACCTTTTGGTATGCTGTGCTTTTCCTGTTCTTCCCAGCTGATATTTATATCTTGGCCACATGTGGTTATAAAGATTTATTATGAGCCTGTGGAATGAGTCCTGTTAATGTGTACAGTAAACGTTCCAGTTTTGACTCTGTAAGCCTTGGGGACTTCTAACAAGACGAAGCCCTTGATCGCCAGCCAAGCAGTGTGCAGTTGGAGTGAGACCTCAGGCTGGCAAAGGGCTTAGCTATGCACCCTGGACGGTACCTGCCCTGGGTGGGGGTCTGCTCAAAATGTTTGCAGAGCTCAGATGGGTATTTCTTCCTCATCACCGTCCTCATCTGAGGAAGGTTGAAGTTTGAGACTCTCTTGATTGAAAAGTTGGAATGGAAAATTTTAAGATGATAAATAAAGGCCAAACTGAAAGGCAAGGCAGAGCCATCGAGAGTGTAGTGAATAGGCATCTGTACAGGATCTGCTCCCCCATCCCCCACCCTTGTCTGGACAGAGGGTGGTTACTTTGAGTTCAACAGGAGAGAGAAAACTGTAGACACCAGCTGGTACTGACCCCACTAACTCCCCTTCCATAGCCAGTGGAAAAGAAGGACTGGGCCTCTCCTTTTACACCCTTCCTCCATTTTCTGAAATTCCTATTGCCCTATCCCTATTAAGGATAGATATATAATTTTTTCCATGCAAATTCATGCCATGTGGGAAAGAGAAAGATCTCAAAATGAAACAACAGAGTGACACAGTGTCAAAAATAAGCATCAATTTTCTCAAGCTTGGCTGCATTAGAATCACCTGAGGAGTGCTTTAAAGATACCTAAAATGTCCAGGTTGTGGTTTGTTCCCCCCATCCAGCCTCCAGAATGCTGCCTGGGCATTTTTTTTTTTTTTTTTTTTTTTTTTTTTTTTTTTTTTTTTTTTTTTGGCCTTAGAAGATCCCCAGGTGATCCTAATGTGAAGCCCGAATCACAGCCCACTGTTTAAACCCTGATTCTAATTAAATTTTCACAGAATTCTTGAAAGTAAGTAAAATTTTTCTACTCCCAGAACTTGGCAATCTCTGGAGATTGCTTGAGAAGCAGTATTCATTACCATGGAAGAGCTTGAGTCCTGAAATAATCTTCTCCGACAAAAGAAAACCAGGCACCTGAGAGAAAATATAGGACCTGAGCTTACCAGAGCGGGTGTCTTGAAGTTTCTGGAGGGTGAAATTTCTGCACAACACCATGTTTTTCAAAGATGTTATTTATTTATTTGAGAGCAGGAGAGACCATGAGTTGTGGGCAGAGGCAGAGGGAGAGGGAGAAGCAGACTCTCCACTGAGCAGGGAGCCTGACTCAGGACTGGATCCCAGGACCCTGAGATCATGACCTGAGCCAAAGGCAGAGGCTTAACCCACTGAGCCACCCAGATTCCCCTACCCTTTCTTTTATTAATGTGGTATACCACGTGGATAGGCAATTACTTAAAAATAAAATCTTTAAAAAATAATATGAATACAATGGGCTTCCCAGAGTAGTTAAGGAATAAATAAAACAACTTACAAGGTGGTAAACATAGTGCCTGGCATGAAAGCGGATGGGTTGGCGTGTGAGGAAAGCGGTAGCAGCAGCAAGAACCATCCCAGTGCCCTTTTGCACAACATTTCCCCTCTGTGCCTCCCTTCCTCAAGTGCCCATAAAGTTCTAGATCTTTGCCCAGTTTTAGCTTACGATTGAATTGCTCCCCCCACTTTTTCTAGCGGATCTGTGAAGTGCCATATTAAATTGTGCTTAATTAATTAATCCCCAAATATCTGTATATGATGATTTAACATAAGATTCTTTCCATTATCATCAACGTTAAAGATGATTTTGGTCTTTATCCTAAATAAGCAATGAATATAGACCTTTGGGTATTTAGTAATACTAGACTGACAGTACACAGATTCTTAGTACCTCCCTTCAGTATACTTCTGACCAAACAACATTCTTCTCCAAAAGTTATTGGTCCTTTAAATAGGGAGCTCTGGACTTTAGAGGGTCCTGTTCATGACTGGACCATGTGATCTTTCCTGTCAATTTTCTTTCCAAAACAAGACTGAAATCCACCTGTTCTCCCCATTGTTCTCCATCGCTCCCACCCCTACCCAGGCCACTGTTGTTTCCAGAGCCACTTACCACAAGCTTCTACTTTGTCTTCCTCCAAATCCAGTTTCTGCATGAGTTGTCACCCACCTCACAATGCCCTCCGCTCAACGCTTCCCAATGCCTTTCCATTGCACTAAAAGTAAAATCCAAACTCTTCACCTGCCATGGACACTGTTGGGTCTTCTCAACCCCACCTGCCATGCTTTCTGACCTCAGTGTGGATGTTCAGCTCCCTGGCTGGCTCAGGCTCTTTCCCACTGGGAGTCTGCCATGCTGTCTCCTTCCACTGGGCATAACTTCTGCTTCTTTCAGCCTCTAAGTCTCTGATTAACTGGAACCTCTTCACATAGGAAGGAGATGTTCTTTCAGATTGTTTGTTAGTTGGCAGAACAAACATTTGGTTCTCTAATGTGATTTGGGTACTGATTACAAGGCACAGATGTATATTTCTAGATGGTCTTACATGACACTTGAGTCTTCTTGTCAGATGATTATTTTTTCTTAGATCCGTGGGTGAGATATTTTTCTCACAAAGCACCAAAACCTCACACAGCCAGTCCAGAGGGAAAACTGAATGAAGAGGAGGAGATTTGAACCCATACCTGCAGAGCACAATGGGTTAGCAGTCCATAGCCTTGCTGCCTAATGCAGTCCATCCCTCTGTTATCCTCTATCTCAGCCTGCCATTTGCTCCTTCATAACAATTAGAATTTGCAGTCACCTTATTCATTTTGTCTATTTGGCTGTTCTATGCCTCTGTCTTCCACTAAAAGGAAGTCCTTTGATGACACGGACCAAGACATTTTCTATTTTATGTATAGTGTCTGCAATGTGCCTGGTATGTATTGAGCACTTCAGAAATACTTGTGAAATGCTGGCAGAAATTAAATTCTTTCCTGTCTTTTAACTTACCAATTTTTGTTCTGCTGTTAGTGCAGTTGAGATGGGATCCAGGTGGCAACCTCTGCTTTACCTTCTTCTGGAAGCAGCTCAGGGCCATTTCTAACTCTTAATGTGTGGACTTGGGAACTAGGAAATGAACTCCAGATAGTATAACAGCACCACTGGACACATGCTGAGCTCTACATGGCATGCATCATGCTAGACATTTTACTCTTTAGTTCTTGCAGTCCAGTGAATCAGGAACATATTCTTCCCATTCTATAGATTAATTAGTACACTGGAGCTCAAAAAGGAGAAGGACTGCCCAAGATCATGTAACTGATGTCCACGAAGTGTTTTGACCGCAGATCTGCCATGTCTCCACAGGGGACACTATAGTTTTATTAGTATACTTTGCAAATTGGCTCAGATGATGACACCAAATTTTACATTATGGTAAAACGGTGGTTACCTTAAAAGTGCTAGTTCCTCCAATCTTTCCAATCCCGAACTTGCACAGTTGTGTATTTTTCAAGCAAAGCTTGCCAACTGTTGGTCAACATAGTACTAGAAGACCTAGCAATGACAATAAGACAACAAAAAGGAATAAAAGGTAGTCAGACTCTCTCTATTAACAGATGACATGATACTTTATATGGAAAACCCCCAAAACTATAACCCTAAACTACTAGAGCTCATACAGCAATTCAGTAGTGTGGCAGGATACAAAATCAATGCACAGAAATCAGTTGCATTCTTGTACACTAACAATGAAACTGTATAAATGGAAATTAGAGAATCAGTTCCATTTACTATAACATCAAGAACCTTAAGATACCTTGGAATAAACCTAACCAAAGAGGTAAAGGATCTATACTTGAGGAACTACAGAACATTCATGAAAGAAATTGAAGAAGACACAAAAAGATGAAAAAACATCCCATGCTCATGGATCAGAAGAATAAACATTGCTGAAATATCTATACTGCCTAGAGAAATCTATACTTTCAATGCCATCCTGATCAAAATTCTACCAACATTTTTCAAAGTGCTGGAACAAACAATCCTAGAATGTGTATGGAACCAGAAAAGACCCTGAAATACTAAGGAAAAGTTGAAAAAGAAAAACAAAGCTGGGGGCATCACGTTACCCGACTTCAGGCTTTATTACAAAGCTGTGATCACCAAGACAGCATGGTACTGGCACAAAAACAGACAAATAGACCAATGGAACAGAGGAGAGAGTCCAGATATGGACCCACAAATCTATGGTCAAATAATTTTCGACAAAGGAAAAAATATCCAGTGGAAAAAAATTTCTTCAATAAATGGTGCTGGGAAAATTGGACAGCTATGTATAGAAGAATGAAACTAGACCATTCTCTTACACCACACACAAAGATGAACTTGAAATGGATGAAAGACCTCAATGTGAGGCAGGAATCTATCAAGATCCTGGAAGAGAACATAGGCAGTAACCTCTTTGACATCAGCCACAGCAACTTCTTTCAAGACACATCTCCAAAGGTAAAAGAAACAAAAGTGAAAATGAACTTTTGGGACTTCATCAAAATAAAAAGCTTCTGCACAACAAAGGAAACAGTCAAAGGAAACAAAGAGGCAACCCATGGAGTGGGAGAAGATATTTGCAAATGACACTACAGATAAAGTGCTGATATCCAAAATCTATAAAGACCTCCTCAAACAAGATACACAAATGGCTAACGGACACATGAAAAAATATTCAGCGTCACTAGCTATCAGGGAAATTCAAATCAAAAACACACTGAGATACCACCTTACACCAATCAGAATGGCCAAAATTAACAAGTCAGGAAACAAGTGTTGGAGAGGTTGTAGAGAAAGGGGAACCTTCTTACACTCTTGGTGGGAATGCAAGTTGGTGAAGCCACTTTGGAAAACAGTGTGGAGATTCCTTTAAAAATTAAAAATAGAGCTACCCTATGACCCTGCAATTGCACTACTGGGCATTTACCCCAAAGATACAGATGTAGTGAAAAGAAGAGCCCTATGTCCCCAGTGTTCATCGCAGCAATGGCCACAATCGCCAAACTGTGGAAAGAGCCAAGGGTGCCCTTCAAAGGGCGAAGAAGTGTGGTTCACATACACAATGGAATATTACACCTCCATCAGAAAGGATGAATACCCAACTTTTGTTATCAACATGGATAGGACTGGAGGAGATTATGCTGAGAGAAATAAGTGAAGCAGAGAAAGTCAAGTATCATACGGTTTCACTTACTTGTGGAGCATAAGGAATAACATGGAGGACATTAGGAGAAGGAAAGGAAAAGTGAATTGGGGAAAATTGGAGGGGAGACAAACCAAGAGAGACTATAGATTCTGGGAAACAAACTGAGGGTTTTGGAGGGGAGGGAGACGGTGGAATGTGTGAGCCTGGTGGGTAATAAGGAGGGCACGTATTCCATGGAGCACTATGTCTGGTATATAAACAATGAATTTTGGAATACTGTAAAAATAAAATAAAATAAAAATAAACCAAAGCAAAAGATTTTACATTCATTTCCTTTGAATAGCATCACATTTATTTCAGTGAATCATTTTTCAAGTTCTTTTAAATGTCAGTGGATATTTAGAATGAAAGGGACATAAATTCCAGAGTAACACAGACCTGAATTCAGACCCTGGTCCACACTGGAGCGTGTGCGATCTTGGACAGGTGAAATTAACCTTCTTGAACGTTGGTGTGCTCCTTCATAAAATGAGAGGGCCAAGGTGTAGCTTTATGTAAGGGCTAAGAGATCGGTACTTAGAAAGCACATGACCATGTGTTTTACATTCAGCCCTTCTGTTAATGTCAGCTCCTGCCTCTTGGCCTTGGCTAGTGCATCAGCTAGCTCTTCCAAATGTGTTATCTGAGCTTTGCAGACAGCAGACTCTTGTTCTATAGGTTTTATGTCATCCATCAACTAAACTGCTCCCAGAGGCCACGGGCTTTTAAGAGAAGCTGTCTCTTCCCCTATACACTGCCCTTCATCCCAGGGATCAACCCGCACATACTTGTGATCAGAACTGCCTTGATTTTCAAGGAACATGAGCAACATTACCCTACTGCAGCTGTGAATTTCTTTCTCTTGGTTGTATTAATGGCATTACACTCTATCTTAAGCCTCTCGGACGTTTGAATAAACATTGGTGTGAAGTGTGGTGAAATGAATCTTGAAAATGAATGTGTCCATCAGTGTGAACGGGAATTCAAAGTCAGGAGAAGTGAAAAATTTGTGAACTCAGTTTCCGTGCCTAGAAATGCTTTCATGCACAGGACAGTTACCTGTCTAAGATCCTGACTCAGAGAAGCACTAACATGTCTCTTATAATACATTGGAAAACTCCCCTACAGTTTACCCACTACTTCTAAACTTTAATAGGATGTGACAATTACCGAAGGATAAGGCCATAAATGAAGAAGTTTATGCCATTTGCACTGAATAATTGTCTGATTAATTCATAATTACTCACTGTCATCTAGCTGAAGTCAGGATAGATAAGCTTTGATGAAAGGGAAAAAGTCACTTTAGGAAGAAAGCAATCAGTGAATCAAAAAAGCCAGGGAAAAAGTTTAGATTTACCAAACTAGAACAAGTCTAGGTAAGAAAGGATGGCAAAGAAAGGGCTAGAAGAGCACCAGTGATGAAAAGCCAGGGGAGGAAAGAGTCAGGGAACATGGTGGACTGGGGGTGGGGGCTGCAGCAGGGGGAGGAGAGACCCAAAGCTAAATAGTTCTAGTCCTGAGTATATTTCTAGAAGAAACCAGTATAAATTTTTGTTTCCCTAGAAGGCGGATACAAAGTACTCATAGCAGCACTAGTTGTAGTAATTTTGTATCAGTTTGCAAGGGCAGTTGTAACAAAGTACCATAGACCAGGTGGCCTAAACAACAGAAAGTCCTTTTGTCATAATTCTGGGGCTAGAAGCCTGAGATCAATTGTTGCCAAGGTTGGTTTCTCCTGAGGCCTCTCTCCTTGGCTTCTAGATGACTGCCTCCTCCCTGTGTGTTCATATGGGTTTCCTTCTGTGTGTGTCTGTGTCCTTTCCTTACAAAGAGGTAAATTATATTGGATTAAGGCCCACCCTAATGAACCTATTTTACCTTACTTACCCCTTTAAAGGCCCTATGTAAAAAAAAAAAAAAAAAAAAAAAAAAAAAAAAAAAAGTTAGATTGTACATACCAGAAGTTAGAGTCAATACATAAGAAGTTTTTTTTTTGGGGGGGGGGGGATGTTGGAGACACAATTCAGCCAAGTTTCAAACTGAAGCAACCCAAATATTCAGCAAGAGTAGAATAAAGCTACACATTCACACAACAGAACACTATACCACATGGAGAATGAGTGGGTTACAATTACAGGCAACAATATGGTTGACTCACAGAAGTGATGTTGAATGAGGGGAATCAGACACAAAAGTATATGCCCTAGGCTTCCATGCGCATTAATGTATATATACAGGTACTTTGCCTAGACAAGAAAAACAGATCTTCAGTGCTTAAAGGTCAGGGGAGCTGTTTTTGGGGAAGTCAGGGGAGGCTGACTGGGACAAAGAAGAGAGCTTCAGATGTGATGATATCTCTGTCTTGAGCCAAGTGTAGATTACACAGGTGTGTTCACTTTGGGAAGAATATTCAAGTTGCACACTTACGATCCGTGCATTTTTCAGTGTGATTACACCTCAGCAAAATGGGTAGAAGAAAGAGGACCAAATAGTTGAAAATAGATGCAAAACATCCAAAACATGTCTTCCGAAGTGGTCAAGCAAACCATTCAAAGTGGGTCTTGCTGTACTCTCCTCATCCTCTCCAAATCGGGATCTTCCCAAAGGGCAGGCATCTGTCCTAATGTAAAGACCCTTTGAAAGAGTCTTCCTAAATCCAAAACTGCCTGAGTAGCTCAGTTGGTTAAATGTCTGACTCTTGATTTCAGCTCAGGGTCATCAGATTGAGTCCCACGTCAGGCCCCATGCTGGGTGCAAAGCCTGCTTAAGATTCTCTGTCCTTCCCCCTCATCCACCCCCCTGCTCACACTCCTGCTCTGTCTCAATGAATAAATAGATATTATAGGACACCAAGAATAGAAGGGTAAAAGGTCACTAGCAAGGGACAAAACACAAGACTGAAATGACTGTTCATTAGCCATATTAAATGTAGACAGAAGTGGAGCAAAGCATTGAATATTGTAAAGGAAAATCATTTTGGATATGGGATTCTATGTTCAGAAAAACTATCAGACAAGTAAATAAGAAAATGAAACTAACTAGCCATGAGAATCTCCAAAGTTTATCTTACACATAAGTTTCTTAGGAAGTTAATAAAATGTACCCAAGCAAAATAAAGAGGAAATGTGGGGAATAGTGGAAATAGTGGGTTCTAGCAGAAAGAAGTAGAGTCATATGATTACAATGTGGGGCTGTAAACCTGGGAGAAATTTTTCCAGGTTAGATCTGAAGGACACAGGCTCTGAGAGGAAGCAACTGAGTTACAAAAGATACTAGAAGAGCACACATGTAATGGACATTTTAACTGAGAAGGTGAGCGATAGAGCAATTTAAAAATATGATACGCACATGACTCTTGTCAACAAGAAAGACAAAAAAAGCAATTAAAAACTCTAGGGAAAAACAAATAATAATTAAACAATAAAGTCCTATTCCAAACAGCAAATTAAAAAGTGACATGATTTTGAACAACCAATGGAATGTAAGAAAAGAGAAACCATTTGGCTTTGATCTTAGAATAAATTTTATTTAACTGGCATTGTAGCCATGTTGAAGAAATTGTCATATTAGAATAGTACCTGGTCTGGAGGCAAATGGTATTTTTATAATCACAAAATGCATATTATACCTATCGGTTTTCCAATTATGGACCCAGACCATGAGCAAGTCATGGAAAATTAATTGTTATTACAAAATAGGAGGCAAATGTGAATGACTGTGATGATGTTGTGAAATCAGAGAGCTGACAGAACTTCTGGGGGAGGAGCGGTGAAGGGGAGAGGGCAGGGAACAACCTTGGTTTGCACAGAAGCGGTATGTGTCAAATAACTGATGTAAAATCATGGCTTAACAGACCAAAACTAAAAATAAAAGCACAAGAATATTTTAAAAAGTTGCAATGGGACAAAAGGAAAAAAAAAAAAAAACAACTAAAAGCTAAGACTATATCAAACATTGTGAGGAAAAGAAAAGAGAAAGAAGGTATTAAATATTTCTCATATTGAAGGATCAATGGGTTGTTGCTTAACTTTGTTAAATGTTAAGACATTTAATGAGCCAATTGTCAAAGCTCTGGAAGCCGGAAATGGGCCAAGGTGAGTATTTACAACACCGGAAATGGCAAAAGTTACAAATTAGGAAGCAATCACGATAGGAACTAAAAGCTGTACTTGTCAAAAGAAATTGCTTCTTGGGGCGCCAGGGTGGCTCAGTCTGACTCTGGATCTCAGCTCAGGCCTTAATCTCAGGATTGTGAGTTCAAGCCCCTTGTTGGGCTCCATGCTGGGTGTAGAGCATGCTCAAAAAAATCGTTTTTAATTAAAAAAAAATAAAAATAAAATAATTAGGTTCTGGAAGGTTAAGTCTGAAGAGGTTTGCAGAATATAACTATTTACTCATTGGTTCCTATAAGTATGTATTTTATATACATATGTATTTATTACATATTATTTATTTCTATCATATATTACTTATGCTTATTTATTATATTATTATATAAATTTATTTATAATATGTATTTAAAACAAATGATGAAAAAAAATATTTCTTTTTAAATCACCAGGTACTGCAGTAGGAGTGGGATTCAAGGGACAGGTAACCAGAGTTAGTGACTGATGAGTACTGGGAAGCATATCAGAGTCAGAGGTGGGGGCCAGGGAAGGACACTCCCTAGAAAAAGAAAGCATGGGCAGAGGCCCAGAGGCTGGAAATAAATAGCTAAGAGAGAAGTTGGGGAACAGATCATGAGAATAATGAAAGGTAAGGTTGAGGGACTGAATCTCAGAGAAAAGCAAAGCTCTGGTTATTTTTAGGGCACTTAATGGTTTCAGATCATTATACAGAAAGGCTTTGCTATGTCGTGTAAACTCCCGCCTTTGTGAATGCGCTTTTTTTTCTTTTCTTTTCTTTTTTTCTTTTTTTCTTTTCTTTTCTTTTTTTTTTTTTTTCTATCTACCATCCTGAAATTGGAATGCATTTTGCGATCCTGGACAGCGTGACGGTAGTAACAGCTTGGAGGTTGAATGTTGATTGGAAGAAGATATTGAAGGCAATAGTGGCACACCCTTTTAAGAAAGGCTGTGTCTCCGATGTTCTCAATGGTATTGGGGATGAAATTGTGTGGAAAAATAAACAAACAAACCCCATAAGAACATCAAAGTCTCCAGGTTGAAAAGTGATCCAAAAGAGCCAAACTCAAATGAACAAGTCTTGGAAAAACATCATCCCATTTATTTAACTGATGTTGCCTCCTTTCCATATATTAAAGAGTGATATATGATTTTAAAAAGTCTATATGTAAAGTTTTTAAAATCTTGTTAAATTAAATTAAACATAATTGAAATGAAAATATCAAGGGATAAGAAATACTTGTATCAAGTTTAATTGATAATATTTTCATTTGGTGACACATAAAATTAAATTAATAATAATTATAGCATTTTATAGTCAATGAAATGGGATATATATATTCTTCTTTGTTAAGTAGAATTATCTCTCTCCAAATCTGTATTTGTTTTTTTGGGGGGGGTGGTCTTTAAGTATTTGTTCGAATCAAATTAACAACTGTTGTTAAGACAGCAGCAAAATGTTTCTGGCTAAATTAAGTCACAAGAATGCTCTGCCCTTTGGGGCACTTTCCCTTTTATGAGGTACTGAAAACCCTTCTTGAATGAGGAGTCAGAGGAAAACCAACAAAACGGATGTCTGAAGAGTCCTTACTGCCAGCGCCTCGCATGGGGTGGGATGAGTACTCTGTCCCGGCTTTCTGTTGGTGAAGTGATCCTGGGACTTGGCTCTCCTTCTACCAACCAAACTCCAAAGAGCGGCTACTCCTGCTGGCTGGGTGGTGGAGTGAGCTCTCGGAGCTGCTCCCTGGGCAAGCGGGAGTGAAGTCTGCACTCAGAGCACGGGAGCCTGCCGGAGGAA